>QNGE01010037.1:0-11214 GCA_008508345.1 Paragonimus westermani
ATACTACTCACAACGAAGCTGCCTGTTATACAACAAACGATGGCAAATGTGTGTACATTTTTCTTGGTGGCTATTCTGGAGACGGTTTCATAACACACTATGCACAAACGGAGGTGCGTGTTGCCAAGCTGGGTATTAAAAAAGACTTGGGTATACGGCTGTCGTCCAGTTTATCCCTCTCAGTTCTTCTTGAAAAAGCAGGCAAAAAAAGATCCGCTGTACTGAGCATTGAAAAACAAACGTTTCCTTGAATTGACAAGAAGACTTTTCAAACTCTTTACGGGATTTATGTCCGACCATTGCTAATTCAGTCGTTTATTCCGGTCTTAAGAAGGACATAAATGCGTTCGAGTGGGTAGAACGAGCTGCAGGTGTTCGAGATGTTTCGTAGAAGTCTCGGTTCGAAATGCTTGATCTTTACTCTCTGCAATGCCGAAGTCTCCGAGGAGACCTCATTATTAGTTTTCCTTTTATTCCGAGGGACAGACAAGGAAACTCTTCATTTTCGCAGGTACAAATGGGCTAAGAGGTCATAATAAGAATGTTCTTTAAAACGAGACCCTAAGCCGTTGTCAGACAGAATTTGTTCTGTCACAGGGCGGTTGCCCATTGGAATAGCCTTTGGTAAACTGCCATTATTCTTAGTTCTACGATGTGATTTGAGACCGTGTTAGATATCTTTCTGTCTGGTGAACGTAGTTAGTGAATGGTAAGATCTTACATTTTCGTATTTGTTACGTAGTTGAGGTGGTGTGGACCATAGATAACTAACTACAACCTAACATTAATTACTCAGAACAAAAGAACGGTGTACATTTGAGTATTAGAGTGTATAATATAAGTAGGTATAAACAGTGAAGTGGTTGGAAATAGACAAATCAGAAGACTCACGTGCAACACAAAATAATATCCAGGTTGACAAAAGTGTGGATAACAATATCTAGGTTTGTGCTGTGTGTCGGCGGTGTAGCAGGGACAGGATCACATTGGATACGAGGTGGTTCCGTACGGTTGTGGTGTCACTCGTGTCCTCGTGTCCGTTGGCTTGGTGCGTGGATGACTTGCTCACCGTCAGAAGCTGTTGCTCTGCCTGCGAGTTTAGCCGCCTTTTTGTGTGCTCGTGTGAAAGCATGGGATTGGCTCAGTCGATACGCACGCGTTTGCATGCGTGTGCTCTTGGCACTTGTAGTGTCGAGGCTAAAGGGGTCACCGTCTGTCGGATGAGTGAAGGTGAAAAACGCCTAGTGGAGCCTATGCGTGTAGAATGGACCAGGGCTGTCGAATCACGTGTGGTGTCTCTGACCTTGAGAATAGGTTAGGGACACGAGTGCACGGCCGGCGCAGGAGACCACACATCTGCAAATGGTTGGCTGGTTTTGAGCCATCTGGTTTGGTCCAGGGTACCGAACCGTTACACGCTAGATCTATTATGCTCATACTTGTAATAGCCAATCTCCACTGTTAGTACCGCCCATACACCGAACATTCCATCTAGCCACTGGAGTATGGCAACCAATTTGCGCATTCTTATCACCAGCAATTAAATTGATTTCGGAATACTTTGCCTCGTTTCAAAAGTTTAGTGAGGCTTCGTTGTGGGCATTGTTGTCAGTGTTTGAATTAACGTCTGTTGGAACATAGACAACTCTGAAAAACAGCCACGCTTCTCTGGTCTGTACCAGCCCAATTTGACCAAAGGGCTAGGTAACCTTCCTTGGGATTCAGTCTACCATGCATTAATGCTCAATGTAACCCCTATTCCAGATCAACCTCGAGATACAGCTTCGTCGCCACAAGAGATCTCGATGCCAGTCCAATCGGGTCTAGTACCTTACTAACACTAATGAATTACTTTAATAAATCATTTCCACCGGCTTAGTTGTTGCCTATGCATGCTGTTGTTTAAATTGCGAACCAATTCTACGCACTTCATTTTTTCAAGCTGACCATCTTGTCGGAATTTCTGGAGCAGTCCAATGTACGCTGGGCCACTGTGGTAATCCTTGCTTCCGGGACAGCTGTTTGCAGGCCACAATATAGTTTCGGGCCCACCCATCGTAAAGACAAGACTGCATTCAACCATGAGTAGTCTGATTTCCCTGATGCTGCTGGTTTATAAACTGCCAATCAGAAGAGCACCCCACGATTTATACGACTGAAAAGCGTGTTGTGCTTTGTGCAACACTGTTTCACATCGTCTAACCATCCAATGATATCCAGGTGGGTCATTCATCCTATTTCCAGCGTACACTGTCATGGAGTACTGTCCTATTGAATCCAAAGTGACTTGAACGTGGGAAGCAGATCGGCGATCAGCACTGACGTATAAGCCGTACACTGAAATTCACTTAAGGTCAAAATACCACACCCCTTCCGCCATGTGAGGAAAATTAGGGCCTGACTATGTAAAGTGCGTCACATCCCCAATCTGCAGTTGGGTTGACCTAATGGTGGTTATAAATGAAACCATAACGTACTGCTAACAAAAATGTGGTTTTTCCCTACTCTAAAAACCGGCTGTTTAATAAAGTCAAAAGGGTTGAAAGCATTATGAGTTAATGTATCCAGTAACCACAAACTCTACACAAAAACACTATTGGCTGTCTATTAACAGCTTCGAGTAGTTTGCTGAAGGCACTTTACGTAAACAAAATGTGTATACACAAACAGCTACACCCTCATGAACTTGAAAAGTAGCCGGCACTGATGTGTCAAAAATCCCTCCTTTCTGACAGCCATATCGATATTTGTGCCGTAATGGCGGACGCCCAGTTTATTGTTGTTCTAAGCCTGGTTGACTGTCACCATGACAGTTTGGAGTGCATAGGAAAACTTATTCACCACTTGACACAAAAGCAGTCGGCGGTGTCCAATTCGGGATTAACCAGGCTCAGTGACCGAGGTCAAAGGACACTTGCGTATAAACGTGACAGCAAGTAGTACGCACCGCTGAACACATATAGGTGGTACCCACAAACACACACGGTTGACGGCATCCGATTCGGATTAGCCTGTCACAGTGACCGAAGCCAAAAGCGCCTGCGCTTAACCATCACCACGAATGGCTTGCGCCGCACCACTTGCGGTTCCACTCACACATCAAGGCCGCCTGTGTGCCCCACACTCGTGCCAAGGCTCCAAGAGTGTTCTGATTGGTCGCGGCTTTAACGACCAAAGGCTCACTCGTCCATGCACTTTAAAATGACCCGATTGCATGTAAATGCGACAGTACACGATGCGCTTCTACTGAGTGGCTTGTTCTCGCTAGCGTTGTTATTGTCCGTAAGGCATGTAGTGGGTGGGGATCGGATACAGATACAACACATCCAGTGTAAACCCGAAGGACTAAGACCGGGAAGTGTGCCAGTGGGGCTTTTGTGTCCAGCCGGCCAATGCCGGTTAGCCAGTTGATTGGCTAGCACGAAAAAGGAACCCTTAAATCTCGAAGAATAAACAGACAGGGGGACTGCAACGACAAGATCTAAAGTGAGGAGAAAGATATGTAAAATATAATGCAAGAAGCATTTCAGTATAGGAGTGCCTGCTACTGCATTCTAGAGAATGTAAGGATGGAAAACAAAACTCATTGAATTACGAAAAATCTGACAGACCACCCATCATAAAATACACTGACAAGCTGAGAAAACGAACTGGTAGGAAATTGCAGACACCCAAGTTTCTGAAAAGAAGAGCGGATTAATTGTCAATGACCACGATGTTGGCCGATGCAGTCATTAACAGAAGTGAAATAAGTATACTGATATGACCTACCTGAGCCTAACGTACTCGCCGCCTCTTCGCCGACGGGGTACTATGAGTACGTTGGTGACCTACTAANAGTCACGTCACCGCAACCTATGGCACCGATGGTTCCTTCGCGCACCGCACGCTTCCGCTCGCGACCACGCAATAATTGCTCGTTGAACTTTCGGACGTCCGTCCGAACCGTATTTCTCCAGGCCGTCCGGTTCAACGCCAAATCTTCTCAACATCTAAAGTCAATGTTACAGCGTGAAAGACTTACCTGCACAGCATCCTGGTATCTCCGCTTCTGGCCACCGGGATTTCGCTTACTTGACTTCACTTCTCCGTACATCGCCCATCCGGCGGACGTGACCGAGTCAACGGAGCTGGGTCAGCATCAGCATGGCTTCCATCCCGTCCATGCCCGCTTGCCACATTATCTCAGTGTTCGGAATCATGTCCGACCATGGAATACCCAAGATGCGCCTCAGACACTGCACATGTAGGCGGTTCAAATAGCTTACGTTCCGCTGGTACAACGTCCACGTCTCACTGCCGTACAGCAGTATAAACGGCACCATTTAGCGACAAACACAGTTTGGTGGTTATTTTCAGGCTATGATTCTTCCAGACATGCCTTTCAAGACGTCCGAAAGAAGCACTAGCCTTCGCCACATGATCACTTAATTCGCGGTCAAGGACAAGTTTCTACCCACGCAGCAAAAATTCGCGCGTCTGCTGACATCTCTATTGACGCGAACTTTGGGGTGGAGGTACACAAGCAGCACTTCCACCAGGAGAAGGCTGAAACAAGGAAGACGTCTTAGATTTTTTGATCTCCAATCCGAACTTGGATGCCGCGGACCCGAAGGCTGTTGCCATACGTTGCATCACAAGCTTACAACTGGTACACGGTCAGTTACATGGTGTTTGTAATAGTTTAGAAGAAATGAACGGCTTCAGAACATCTCAGGAGCTGGTTAGTAGTGAATTTAGATAGTTGAATATTAAAATCAAGTAGATTAAGCAGAATTATGTGTGAAGTGTTTAATGACCTCCTGCTTATGTTCATATGTCCGTGGGAATAGTCGCGTGATCGACGCGTTAACCTGATCCAGCTCTGTTCGTCTGTATTTTTCCTACCTCCAGTAGAATTACGATGTAAGTCTTGGTCGCACTGGGATTGGTCGTTTGTCGTCGAACAAGTTAACACGAGTGTTGAATGAATGACTAGTTAGCTGTGTTTGCCCGTGCATGACTTGTTTGGCTGTTATGTTCACCATGTCATAATCTCATATTCGTCAATGCAAGTTCCATGTAACACCGCGCGTTAAACAGGCAGTATTGGAAATGCCATATGGTCAGTGGACCATGGACACAGAAAAACGGAGTACACACATGAGTTTGCCATTGTCATTTTAAGAAAACGCTCTCGGATTTTAAAATCAACTCCATATATACGTTCTGTTTGTACGCTTGAAGCATAATCCGAGAATCCCATTGTTTTATTGGTCGCTTCGTAAAAATTCTTTGAGATAGACTACGAGAGCCAGATCGTCATCCGCATTAGTGATTCATCCTGCCTCAAAGAAACTATGAAACAAACCTAGACAACAATATCTTCTTAGTACAGGTTCAGGTTAGTGATTTAAAAACGGTCACCACTGCAAATCTCAATGGTTATGGGACTAGTATTTGTGACCGAAATAAATGACATTAAATGCATTGAAGGAAACTAGGGCCTCCGAATGGCTTTAGAAATAGCACTTAGGTTTGAATTTCTCATGTTAGCAAAGGGCAAAAGACTATGGACTAGTTGTAATAAACAGTTACTCACCTTGAAACAATAAGCACCACTGAAAAAATCAGTCTGTCACCAGCCAATATCAATGGTACATGCAAAACCACAAGCTGTAATCTGATTGGTGAACTGGGGAATATGAGACTTTAGATTACTGATGAGTAGTCGGGGATTTGGTTTATTTTCAAGTTGACAATCACTCACATTTAATCGCAGCCTTCGCATTCAGATGGACTTTCCAGCCAGCCTCTTTCGAAAAAAAGCACTAGACTCGAGTTTCGCTCTCATTAGAGCTCGTCAGTAGTGCATATCCTAGCCACGGCCGGGATTTGAACTCCGGACATTCCAATCATGAGGCAACCGTGTTAACCACTGCGCCATTGACCTCACATTAGGCACGACCGAATGATCACATCTGAACGCTCAACCACTCTCGCTTTTGAGCAATGACCGTCTCGATAGGAGACACAGTAACTGTCCTGTTAACTCCAATCGATAACCTCGCGATTAGGACTTCCGAGACAGGTCGAGATCACTGATCTCATTAAACCTGCCGGGCAGTATTTTAGATTACTGATGAGTAGTCGGGCAGTTGGTTTATTTCCAAGTAGAATATCACTCACCTTTGATCGCAGTGTTCGCATTCAGATAGACTTTTCAGTCAGCCTCTTTCGAAAACAAGTACTACTCTCGAGTTTCGCTCTCATTAGAGCTCGTCAGTAGTACATATCCTACCACGACCGGGATTTGAAATCCGACCACTCTTTAATGAGGCAACCGTGTTGAAGAGCTCTAATGAGAGCGAAATTAGAGTCTAGTGCGTCTTTTCGAAAGAGGCTGGCTGGGAAATCTATCTAAATGTGAATGCTGTGATCAAATGTGAGTGATGTTCAACTTGAGCATATGGGACTTGCTGAATAATGAAAGATGTTGTTAAGACTTCAAAGGGCGCTGGACATATGGAGTTGTTTGTTGCATGAACTCCCATACAGGCTGTTAAGACGTGAACCACGAACATGCACACTCATTTGCACGGCTGACGTGCATCCATACACACTGGACAACAGTACGTTGTCATTCACCATGGGGATATGTCCTCCATAGTGCGTGCACACTATTTCAATAATCGCCTCTGGCTTATCGTCTTCCTGACGTTGACACTTGTCCTTTGGTTCTCAAATATGTCCCCGAATTGTCAGTAGTATCCTACTCACAAACGAAACTGCCTATCATACAGCAAGGTAAAGTTGGAGTTGTTCATCCAGTTCTGATTTTGTACCCTAAAGCGAAGTTGGTTTAGTCTGTTTCTAGATTATGTACGCTTTAAGAACGCTTTAATACTCCGACAATGCTGAAATGCTCCAAGAATTTTGCAATCCTCCAGAATGATACGATCGCCAAATTACCTTGCTGTTAGGCTCTTCATAAATGCTCTTTTGATATCATTCTCACCCAAATGAGCGTCTGTTGTGTCCCAGCTACCGTGCTTTGAGTCGAAAACTCTGTGCCTATCCCCAACTTTCTGAGTCGACGGGCGTCGAAAGTGGTTTCGGATGAAATTCTTGCCTTAATTCTACCAGGTACCTTAGACGTGGACAAGATTCTTAGCTGCTCCTCGGACTGTCGGCAGAGAATGAACTACATCTGTTTTTGTGATAGACGAATCACGTAATATGTCTGTGATAAGCTTTCCATTCGAAATAATGGGAATGTACGTCACACTAAAATACTTCTAATTACTGGGGCTACGTATACAATCCTACTCAGTTAACGGGCTGATGCTAGCACGTGGACTCACAACTCTGACCATAATGGTCGTTCCGCACCTCACAGTTTCACTAGACACGATGGGTACCAACAGTAGATTTATAAAACTACGACCAATTTAATTAATCGTGGACTTGGATGTGCGTGAACCACATTTGTTTGAATTGTCCGATAACTGCACGGGGGACTATCGTATCAAGGCTGAAGCGGGTTTGACTCAATATCGGTGCTCTTGTGGACTAAATGGTGTGACTGAGATAGCCGTATGAAGAGTAAAGAATGTGTAACATCACTACACACAACCAGTTGTATTCCAGTACGTAACGATCATTGAGGGGCGAGATGACAAAGCAGTCATTTCGGCTAGATACGCGAAAAAATGGTGCTTATATCTATCGTCTAGAGAATTACAGTTCATATGCAGTTCACATGAGCACCTAGCATCTTCAAATTTTGGTTTACTGTCAGAGTTAACTAAATCCAGCAAAGCACACCATCTCTTAATTCACACATGACGAGCCGTTTTTTTAGTTCATTCTGGTTTGCAGCGTTTTGAATACAAAATACAATGTCCCAAATTCTTGTTCAGTGTCTTATGCTCTGCTGCGACCGGTTTCATCCACGGTTGAACCTACAGGGTTGAGATGGCTCTTAATCCAATGTTTCGAGAGCCAACAGTTATATGGACATTTTCTGTGAGATGGAGGTTGATGTGGTTGGTGTGTCTTGGTCATATTCCAAGGGCGTCGATGGACACAGTATACAATAACCACGACCATAGTGTTATGAGATCGTGGTCGCAGCATTCCACAAATTCATATTTAGCGACCTAAAAATATGTTCACTAATACTTGATCTTATCAAGCGAAACTAACCTGAACGGGCTTTTTAAAGATAACCGTTTTTGTTTCCGACTGAAGTAAGTACGTACTGGAGCTAGTGTGTGTTCTGAGGTGAGCATCTTGTAATATTACGTAACTACCACTTCTTATCTATTGTGGTTGTGGTCACTGGGGATGCTGTTAGGGGTGGACGTCAAACAAACCACAGTTTCTACTCACAAAGAAAGGAGTCTTCGTTTACGCGGTCAAGCCAGGCGAACGGAAGCGAGAATAATATCGATCATAGTGAATGACAGGCTTGTAAATGTGTACCTAGCAGCAGTAAAATCGTTTCAGTTCCCCGTTCTTGTGGTCTTAGCCGGTGCTAATCATACTGTAAAATGACCAAGATGCAACTGGGCGCCACCTGGAATAAAAACCAAGTCTAAATAGCTGGCAGAATAAGTAAAACCATTCATCAAACACAACTCTGGTGAGTGTAGGATTGGGTGATTTAAGTACCACGGTGTTTGCAAATTCCTTGCATGCATCTATCATTCCAAAGTGTCACGAGATTCACTGGTTGCGTGTTGAGATGGAAGCCTCGTCGTTTTAGTCTGATGTCAGAGGCGATAAACGATGACGCAGAAATTCTTTATTGTTGACAATCAGACTAGTAGAGGTGAAGGTAAGAACAATCTTCCGATAGCCTGAGTCATACGTCAAAACATTTCTGAAACTATTTCCTACAAAATAAGATGACATTGTAGATTTGATTTGAAATGAATTTTCGAAGACTTTCATTATGTTAGTTGTCTTGTGAACCCGAGGACTTCTGGTGAAACACCACGTCCGACTATTGTTTGATTCATTTCTGGATCGGTCATTTTCGGTCCTTTGAATATGATTTTAACGCATATTCATTCTGACTACTCTAATGATTCATCAATCACCGTTCATTACAGATTAGAACAGTCCCAAATGGCTATCTGGTGTGTTAGGCGAGGAATGTCAACTGTTAGTGATAAATCAACTTCAGTATAGAACTGGAGTAAAGCTGCTGTTTGTTTTGGTTTGGAGATGATATTTTGGCCACCTGATAGAATCCGAACTAGAACACAGACAACGTTTCGTGCTGATCAGGATTCAAATCCCGGCCGTGGCAACGATACGCACCATTGACGAGCTCTAATGAGAGCGAAACTCGAGTCTAGTGCTTCTTTTGGAAAGAGGCTGGCCGGAAAGTCTGTCTAAATTCTGCCCACGCAGAACAGTGTAACACCTAAGACGGGAATGGGGTTTTGGTATTGATAACTTCGACTATTCATGAAAGTCCTTAGTCATATAGTCAGGGACAAAAGATATACGCATGACACATACCAGACTTTTAGCTAGTCACTGCTTCTCAAACACAGACAACGTACACTTGCATATATGTTGGTCAATTGAAACTTTGTTTATGTAACTCTACTACTGATACCATATTCGGGTGGACGCGTTTTGCCTAAAGTATCATCAGAGTAATAAGTTTATCGCAAGGTTGGCGATTTTGATAACTGCTCAGTCAAGAAGATTTATGTTTACAGCGTTTGTTTTTGTGTGTGCAAAGCATTCCATGACCAGAAAACTTCAACCAAGATCTATGACAATATGTTGTTTTTGTTGGCTGCTAGACTTATATGTGGTATCAAAAAGAACTCTATATGAAAGCTAAATACTCACGTTCGACAGTGGACGTGTTTTTTAGCTGATTAACAATATGCTTAGCTGGGCATTCAAAGATATTTTATACTCTAGTGGATCAACAACAGACCAGTTCCAAAAGGCTGACAGTCCGAGGATAATTCATACTCATTATATGTGGGTCAGAAACAATCGTATAACATGTCGAAATCTGGATAGATTGTCTGTGCCTCTTACGTTCCAAAAGTGTTGGAGAATGTTGTGTCGGATCATGCGTACTTCATTATTTTAGTACACGTAATGTTGACCACAGTTGAATTTTACATTCCGAAATTGTCTGTCCCACATATTTCCGTTACTTTTCGATAAGGCATTTTATTCCATAGCTACACTGTCAACACTATCTTCAGGGGCCTGCTGCTAGGAGTAATCGCAACTATTGTCACTGGATCATCTTCAGTCACAAGTACACAAGAACACATTTAAATAGGACTTGAACAAACAACCTTCGCTTACCACACAAGTTAATTTGAGCACTTTGCTAGATGCACTTGTTTCTCCTATTGATCCCTCAGTTAAGCTCAGGATCTGAAATTCCATTCCAATTTGTTTCATTCAAAATAGGCCGGTGGAATGGTGGCTGGGATTCGCGACCGACTTCTGTTTGGTAGGCTCATGAACTAGTCCAAGTGGTCTATGTTTCACTTGCCTCCTCTTCCTATGTCCAAATATCAACACTTTTCCCCTCCTAGAGAGGTCATCATCGAATTTTCGTCTGTCAGCTGTAAATCGCTCCCTATTAATTAAGCTGTCAGTTCCACATCTTTTTCTGTCAAATGCCGTTACCGTACACCAAAACTTAACATGATCAACTTGCTAGAAAAAAGTTTTAAGCAAAATGAGAAAAATATCCCTTCATGTTTTGAAATTTTGAAACATTACTGTTACCTTGTCCTTCAACCTAATATTGTTCCGCCTTCCTCTATCTCTCAATCATTTTGCATCACGCTGTAGACTTCATGGTTTTTCAGTGATTCCTCAGACTCAACAACTGATTGCTCGCCTGTGCTAACGAAGACCATAGAATGTATAGAATATAACATGAGAAACTCAATTAAGTGATTGCAGTTACTGATCTAGGAACTGACTGAGGTCCATGATGAACCGAGTAGATGAAATTGGGACACAAACCGGTTCTCCAAACTGTGAAATCAACATTTTTGTAGATGAATCTGGAGCTTCTGCTTGCATTCGTTGAAGTATTATTGTAGCGAGAAGGCGTCCAATAAAGCACAATCTTTATTGTCCAAACCGCTAGTCACATGCAACGCGCGCTCTCTCGTTTATAAGTCGCAATTCCAACCCGCAGCACCCCCCGGTTTCCGTTCACACGTCGTG
>QNGE01010038.1:0-11213 GCA_008508345.1 Paragonimus westermani
GAGGTTTGAGTGTCCCTCCTTAGATAGCCGTCATGGCAACACCCACGAATGTGAACTAACGACCATCAGACAGGTGCCAATCGTCTGTTTGTTTCTCAATCAATGACTGTCCCAATGAATTGCATAACACGTGTGTTGCCGCCAGCAACATGTAGCCCATGCAGTGCATACCAACAGGCCTAAAGTCAGGGTGCCATTCAGTAACTATCATACTCTCAAGGTTTTTTTTTAAATTACTTCCCTCCATGACAATTTCTTAAGGTGTGTAGCGTGTATACGCGCTTATCTACAGTCTGGGTTGTGCTTGAACTGCATAACCCTTTGATGCTGAGGATTACATCAGCTGGCCTCTCCCATTTCATTGACTCCACGTTCTTGTTCATCGCAGAAGCTGCACACCGCCTTCATGCACCATTTTTTATTTGGATTGTGGTGATCAGTACATTAAGTGCCAATTACATGGAGTTGCGCTTGTATCGCGCCCGGACACGGATATCCGAACCTACGCAGTATGAGTAACATCAAGTGTGTCGGCTTTTGAAATAAAGTCATGAAAATCCAACCCAAACTCATCCTTCACGTGTTTATCCATGTACATTCTACTTCCCCATATTTCTGAATACTCATCAGATCTTAACCTAGAAGATTTTGTTTCATCGCGTAAATTTGACAGTCGTGCGAGTAGGCAGTTGTCGGCCATTGTACTCTGCTTGAGTGATGCGTGCATCCCGCTTTTCAGGGTTCGGCTGGCTCCCATTGTTTTCGAACCTGTTGACTGCTTGGAAGGGCTCTTCCGGGTATGAGTGCCTTATTATGTTAACTATGGTTCAATTTTAGCCCACCCGGCACTAAGCTGTAACTCATTCCCTTTAAACCGATCTGCCGATCAAAACTGTTGAGGCTGTCCATCTATTAACTTCGATAATCTGTTCAATAGTACCGTGTCATTACGATCCAACCTTGTCTTGAAAATCCGGGACCATTGATTTATCGCTACGCGCTGCTCAACGTCGTCGGGGTGGATTGTATACCAAGAACCAAGAAATTCACAAGTCATCAACTGTCCGGACTCGCGCCAGCAATAATGAATCACGTTGGATATATAATTGTTGCTGTTCCTGTTGCTGCATTCAAAGTTCGCTTCGATAATTTCGTAATGAAGTGTTTCGCATTCTACACCCGAACTCTACACCCACCTTCCGTGTTTCACGTGGCGCTGCCACTTTGTTTTCTCTCACCTGGGACTGCGGAATCCTCGAACGATCCAGTCTATCACCTCTGCAACCAATCCATTGTGGACACCACATCATATGAGATAGAAGAATATTGCGATGAGTGAATCTCTACAAACTTTAGACCAACCAACCATCAGCCAGCGTATTGCCTATTCCAATAGCCGATCTCCTGGACCAGACTCACCAAAAAGCTGACTGATCTGAGGTTGGCGCCAGACACATATTGTGACTTTTTACAAAGATGAAGTCAGGGAGTTGTTGGGTGGCTGTCGACAGGCTAGTCTCATTTGCATTCTGCCTGTGAAACCCACATTAGAAACAAAATTTCTGAGCAGCTTAAAGAAAGTAATTAGTTGAGTGTGAGTTTAGATTGATTAACAAAGGAAATGTGGTGGCTGTCAAATTTGTTACTTGCACGAAACAACACAACGTATAGACAAATGGAGACCGGTGAAAGTATAATATTTAGCCTTCAATAAATTAATAAACCTAATGATTCCATAGGGGCCGTTAACAAAATCACTGCATTGATTGATAGCACCGCTTGTTGATCGGCGGATTTTGAATTCACTCAGTGGCAGATTGGTTAATTTTTCCGGCATGATTCTGAACCTGAATAATTTCCTGGTTTTAGTATATTACCACGGGAGGCGGTTTCTGGGACTGCGCTTTTCCGCTTTCACGCAAATAACTTGACGAATCCCCTTCACACCCATTGTAACGTGCAGACCTGCCGACTCTACTTTGAATGCCCGTTACTTCGCGGAGCGAATTTCGGGCAACGTGGACGCACCAGGGTACGGCGTTCTTCCGAAGTAGGGGTTCGTACAACTGTCCTGGAATGAGAAACAATACAAACAAGCATGAGCCGAAGGCGCAGTAAGCCATGGACTCGACTTACACAAACGAAAGCTAAAACGACACCGACAACACAGTAACACGCCCCGTGACACAACTAAATTCAGTCCGCGCACGCTCGCTGGATTCGGTGGCGCGTTACACAATATCCCATGGTTCTGAACGTTTCGAACGTTGCCGTATATCTAACTCCGAATGGCACTAAATCTGACTGAGTAAAGTTTTTCGGTTGGTCGACCGAGAGTTATCCGCCACCTTAAGCTCGAAGAATGCGCTGGTCAAATTGTAGTAGCTTGATAATTCGCGGAAAAACGCCTGCACACTAGAGGCGGCAAAAACAATATAATATGAACTGCTACGTTTATACTTCACAAGGTCCAGATGCAGAGTATTTTTACCCAACGACGCACGGTGCTTACGAAGCGAACAAGGTGTGGAGTGTTGAAGTAGCTGCTTGCTTGAGTGTTTGATGGTTGTTATATTTTAATAGAACGTTGATGGCCACATTCCCTGCCCTATTTATTCTCTTCTCATTGACTCCTCTCCTTACGTTGGAATTCTTTATATCGATTACCAGCCTTTCTCACAATCTGACTACCACCCAAGTTACGCGCGTGACAAACCAGTTCTCCTGTGAATGTTGATCTTGATGCAGTATTAAATCTTGATACCGTTCGCTTGTGGAAACTTGCTTCCGCGTAGTTTTCTTCCTTACTTTAATTTGCCGGATCTTTGTTTATATGCACCCTGGTTTCACTTTCGCCCGACCGCTTCGCCATTAGGTATTTGGTCATATTTACGAGAACCGTTAATCTCGGAACTCGTATATTTGGGGGATTCAATATCGAGGTTCGTTGTTGTCTTCCACTATTTGGCTTATCATGCTGTTTTTAAACATTAGCACCTTATTACTAAGAAACTCGTCAATACGACCGTCTTCATTTTTAGATCCGAATCGGTTGCCCGACTGGCTCAGAATTTATAAACTCTCGTTACTTACAGACGCAACTATCGTTGATCCAGCATATTGATAGACGTTGCGAGAAGACTAAGCGTTGCGCGAACAACCACCTGACGTCTGGGATTAACAGTGCTCGACAAATCCGCGTTGGTGGAGACCAAATCTATTTGCCAACTGGGTGAACGCTATCAGTCCTTCTATAATGGCCGAGCTAATCGAAGTTCACACGCGTGATGTACAAGACATTTTCCTGGCTACCAATCGGCCAATGCTTCTCCGAGGACAAGCGTGTCACTGAGCTTGCCTGCTGTGCCTCTCTGTTTGGAGAATTGTCCCGTTCCCTATCTCTAACACTTGAGCGGTGATCTTCATATGACTCACATTGATGGCGGTATCAAAACGTATTTAAATGTTTCACATGTTCCTGCTTTAGTTCATTTTTCGTATGTGCCATTTTTCTTCTGAGGATTCCCATGATTTTTGCAGGGACGTGTCTGGGATTGTTGAGTTGTCTGCTGTTACATATGATTGTGGCATGCTTGTGGCCTCTAGATCTAAGCAGGGACCATGCCCAGAGATGGTTGTAGGGATGGTGGCAGCCCCACCGGAGAAGACGGTGTGTGCTTCTAAACTTCCTAACCTCGTCTCAGCTATAACTCGTTCACATGAGCGGAATTCGGTAATGGATAACAGCCCTATTGAAGAAGAGTTGCGTCTAAAGGAAGAGAAGCCAAGGTTTATGGGGGCACAACTAGAATTTCGCAAGAGGTTGAAGGAAAGGTCTGATTTTGGTAAGACTAAAGAGCCAACGGTGAGCGTGGATGCAAACGTACTCCCATTTGGCTCGTCGTATAGACCTACTTAAGGGTTCCAAGAGAGCTCCATGGGGCAGTATATGCGCAATTTAATTATCAGTGTGCGCCTGCTAAAAATTGAGCTAGAACCTTTTGAAGGGTCGCCCTTGAAATTTCATAGATTCATGCAAAATTTTGAAGTCAACGTGGTTAACAGATTAAGTGACGAAGGACAGAAATTGTCTCACCTTATTTATTATTGTAAGGGTCGAGCTAAGGCAGCTATCGAACATTGCGTATTGCTGCTCAGCAAAGTAAGATTTACCGAGGCGACCGGAATATTGAGGCGGCGATTTGGAAGGCTGCATGAGATCATTCAGGCTATCACCAAGGACGTGTTCAACGGTCCGAGGCTCGTCATGGGAGACACTAAGGGTCTTCAGCGTTAGCCACTCAGATGAAGGCTTGTCAGTTGATGATGTCCCAACTGAATCATCCGTCCCTGTTGAGTTGCCCAACCAACCTTCTGCGTACCTTGGACAGACTTCCTCGCCCACTGCAAGAGAAGTGGGCGCAAGTGGCTGACTCTGTTATAAATACTGGTGGGGAGCCTTCTTTCAACGGCTTACTCTAGTTTATAGAGAAGCAAATCTCAATCTCTGTTAACCTCGAGGATGAACTAATCGCCCGGTACTACCGGGGCCACGTAGGTGGAAATGAGACCTCGCGCTTCCACAAGGATTCTCAACGGATGCCGCATGTGTCAACCGTCGTAGCAGTGGTTAGTAAGCCCCACCAATGCGCAGTGTGTGGTGACTATCATGGTTTGTCTACATGCCGGAGACTTGAAAGCATGTCATTAGAGAGGAGACGCGAGGTTCCAAGAAAGTGTGAGCGATGCTTCGTTTGTCTACTGCCAAACCACACAGCCAAGTATTGCAGATCCTGTATACAATGTCCACGGCCTCTGTGTGGGGGGCGACATCATACCCTGATGCACACACACCTGGCATCATCTGGAACTAAGGTCAAATGAAGGAGTCAAGCTGCGGAGCCATCTCTTAGCTTGAGAGAGGTGTTCGCCCAGGTTCCGTGCCTGTCAGATTAATTGGAGCAGTCGAGATGGTTGAAACGGGTCCGATACCACATTCGTGTATGAGTCGTTAGCCGAGCGACAAGTGCTGCCAACATGTAAACGAACGCTAAGCATCCGTACATTGAATAAGACCACTACTATCTAATGCCGAGAGTTGAATTCGAAAGTTGAATATTTGGATGATGGAAGTAGGATCAGTGTCGACAAAACCTTTATTCTCAAGGGTCTTCGGTTGAACGAGTGGACACCATATCCGAGAATGACGTTCAGCGGTAGCTCCACATGGCCGGTCTGCATATCACCCCGTTGGGAGAAAGTAAAGTCGGGTTACTGATAGGTTGCGACGTGCCGGAAGCACATTTAGTGATAGATCACCTGGCAGGAAGCGGGCATCAGCCATACGCTGTATAACCCATCTTGGGCTGGACCTTGCGTGGTCCCATGTCACTCTCAGCAAACAGCAAGGCTGAAGTCCATTGCTCAACGGGTGTTGAGCTAGCACGATTGGTTCAGCACATGTCCGACCTAGAGTTTGCCGAGAGCTGAGTTTCCGAAGAAGTGGTCCATTCATGTGACGATCAAAGAACTGAGCGTATTGTGGAGTCCACAGCTGCGCTCACGGGCGGTCCGTATGAGACTGGCTTACCGTGGTGGTTTGACAATCTGAGCCTTCCCGATAACCGATGGTTGGCCCAGAAGAGTTTGAACTCACTAGGTAAGAGACTTCCACAATACTGAATTGACACGTAAATATAACGAGATCATCAAGACAAACATGACCAGAGGCTACATATCCGGAGTTGACACCAGCAAAGATAAGACCCTTCGCCGGTGGTACTTACTTAACCACCCAGTGTTGAATTCGAATAAACTTGGGAAAGTGCGGATAGTATTCGATTGCGCGGCGAAATACAAGGACACCTCTTTGAACAAAGTCCTGCTCCAGGGGCCAGTCCTGACGAACAACCCAGTGGGTGTATTGTTACGGTTCAGAAACTGTTCGATAGCCTTGTTCTCAGACATAGAGGAAATGTTTTCACAGGTGAAGGTCCCTGAAAGGGACCGGTTGGCATTGAGCTTTCTTTGGTAGAGTGATGTACTGATGTCTGGCTCACCGGACACGTATGAGATTTGACCCATCCTTCCAGGGCTATTCCTTCTCCCCTTTTGACCCTTAAAGCACTTGTCTGTCCCAATGTTGGAACTTACAACCGCGGTATTGACGGCTAAACTTACGAACTTATAGTAAATGAACTCAAGCTAAACTCTGATAACATCACACTTTGGACAGACTCCGCCATCGTGTTGGAGTACCTGAGAGACGCCTCTTATCGCCTCGCCACATTTGTAGCCAACCGTGTCTGACTAATTCGTGACTATACCCAGGACTGTCGACGGGGACACATTCCGTCCGAGTTAAACCCGGCGGACATGTGACGCTAGTTCCTAGGAAATTTTCATGTGGATAATTGATCCAGTCTTTCTATGGGGATTTCAGATTTCGTGGTCACCGGACAAGTCACTCAAGCCGACTTAAGCTGAGGAACTCAAATTAAAGAAGGTGCTGGCAGTAGCCAGTGTTAGAAGCGCGCAATGGTATGTGGAGCTTGCTTCGCGTTACTCTCGCTGGTACGCCCTGCTCCGGGCGGTATCGTGGTTAGTACGTTTCAAGTGTTATTTCAATTGCATGAAGGCCGGTTGACGGTGTTCCATTATGATGGGTAATTTGCGTAAGTTATAATTGGACTTGTCTTGTGAATCCATCGTCCGATTGTATCAACAAGGCGCCTTAGGTGAGGGCTGTACGAAACACTCCCAAGGCCGACGGAGTACGCTGGGCTGACTAAGGCCTGTCACCATGAACGATGCGACCGTTGGTGACTATGTTCTACTGACTGGAGGCCCTCGGCTCAAAGGCGTTTGTACCAAAAACGAGGTAAGCAAGGTAGTGAACGGTGCCGGGAATCATGTCCGCGGTGTATACCTGAGGAGAGAGAGAGGCAAAGCTAGGAGAGACCTAAGATCCAAATGTCTCCTCGAAGCTGCAGAGGATAGTGGCATCGTCAGCGAGGGAGGCACAAGTGCAAGAGAACCAGTTCACGACACACTCAACACGGAGCTAGATGGATGTTGGGAAACCATACTGGTTTAGAGAGCCGGTGTTGAAGTAGCTGCTTGCGTGAGTGTTTGATGGTTGTTATATGTTAATAGAACGTTGATGGCCACATTCCCTGCCCTATTTATTCCCTTCTCATTGACTCCTCTCCTTACGTTGGAATTCTTTATATCGATTACCAGCCTTTCTCACAATCTGACTACCACCCAAGTTACGCGCGTGACAAACCAGTTCTCCTGTGAATGTTGATCTTGATGCAGTATTAAATCTTGATACCGTTCGCTTGTGGAAACTTGCTTCCGCGTAGTTTTCTTCCTTACTTTAATTTGCCGGATCTTTGTTTATATGCACCCTGGTTTCACTTTCGCCCGACCGCTTCGCCATTAGGTATTTGGTCATATTTACGAGAACCGTTAATCTCGGAACTCGTATATTTGGGGGATTCAATATCGAGGTTCGTTGTTGTCTTCCACTATTTGGCTTATCATGCTGTTTTTAAACATTAGCACCTTATTACTAAGAAACTCGTCAATACGACCGTCTTCATTTTTAGATCCGAATCGGTTGCCCGACTGGCTCAGAATTTATAAACTCTCGTTACTTACAGACGCAACTATCGTTGATCCAGCATATTGATAGACGTTGCGAGAAGACTAAGCGTTGCGCGAACAACCACCTGACGTCTGGGATTAACAGTGCTCGACAAATCCGCGTTGGTGGAGACCAAATCTATTTGCCAACTGGGTGAACGCTATCAGTCCTTCTATAATGGCCGAGCTAATCGAAGTTCACACGCGTGATGTACAAGACATTTTCCTGGCTACCAATCGGCCAATGCTTCTCCGAGGACAAGCGTGTCACTGAGCTTGCCTGCTGTGCCTCTCTGTTTGGAGAATTGTCCCGTTCCCTATCTCTAACACTTGAGCGGTGATCTTCATATGACTCACATTGATGGCGGTATCAAAACGTATTTAAATGTTTCACATGTTCCTGCTTTAGTTCATTTTTCGTATGTGCCATTTTTCTTCTGAGGATTCCCATGATTTTTGCAGGGACGTGTCTGGGATTGTTGAGTTGTCTGCTGTTACATATGATTGTGGCATGCTTGTGGCCTCTAGATCTAAGCAGGGACCATGCCCAGAGATGGTTGTAGGGATGGTGGCAGCCCCACCGGAGAAGACGGTGTGTGCTTCTAAACTTCCTAACCTCGTCTCAGCTATAACTCGTTCACATGAGCGGAATTCGGTAATGGATAACAGCCCTATTGAAGAAGAGTTGCGTCTAAAGGAAGAGAAGCCAAGGTTTATGGGGGCACAACTAGAATTTCGCAAGAGGTTGAAGGAAAGGTCTGATTTTGGTAAGACTAAAGAGCCAACGGTGAGCGTGGATGCAAACGTACTCCCATTTGGCTCGTCGTATAGACCTACTTAAGGGTTCCAAGAGAGCTCCATGGGGCAGTATATGCGCAATTTAATTATCAGTGTGCGCCTGCTAAAAATTGAGCTAGAACCTTTTGAAGGGTCGCCCTTGAAATTTCATAGAACATTTGTCTATACGTTGTGTTGTTTCGTGCAAGTAACAAATTTGACAGCCACCACATTTCCTTTGTTAATCAATCTAAACTCACACTCAACTAATTACTTTCTTTAAGCTGCTCAGAAATTTTGTTTCTAATGTGGGTTTCACAGGCAGAATGCAAATGAGACTAGCCTGTCGACAGCCACCCAACAACTCCCTGACTTCATCTTTGTAAAAAGTCACAATATGTGTCTGGCGCCAACCTCAGATCAGTCAGCTTTTTGGTGAGTCTGGTCCAGGAGATCGGCTATTGGAATAGGCAATACGCTGGCTGATGGTTGGTTGGTCTAAAGTTTGTAGAGATTCACTCATCGCAATATTCTTCTATCTCATATGATGTGGTGTCCACAATGGATTGGTTGCAGAGGTGATAGACTGGATCGTTCGAGGATTCCGCAGTCCCAGGTGAGAGAAAACAAAGTGGCAGCGCCACGTGAAACACGGAAGGTGGGTGTAGAGTTCGGGTGTAGAATGCGAAACACTTCATTACGAAATTATCGAAGCGAACTTTGAATGCAGCAACAGGAACAGCAACAATTATATATCCAACGTGATTCATTATTGCTGGCGCGAGTCCGGACAGTTGATGACTTGTGAATTTCTTGGTTCTTGGTATACAATCCACCCCGACGACGTTGAGCAGCGCGTAGCGATAAATCAATGGTCCCGGATTTTCAAGACAAGGTTGGATCGTAATGACACGGTACTATTGAACAGATTATCGAAGTTAATAGATGGACAGCCTCAACAGTTTTGATCGGCAGATCGGTTTAAAGGGAATGAGTTACAGCTTAGTGCCGGGTGGGCTAAAATTGAACCATAGTTAACATAATAAGGCACTCATACCCGGAAGAGCCCTTCCAAGCAGTCAACAGGTTCGAAAACAATGGGAGCCAGCCGAACCCTGAAAAGCGGGATGCACGCATCACTCAAGCAGAGTACAATGGCCGACAACTGCCTACTCGCACGACTGTCAAATTTACGCGATGAAACAAAATCTTCTAGGTTAAGATCTGATGAGTATTCAGAAATATGGGGAAGTAGAATGTACATGGATAAACACGTGAAGGATGAGTTTGGGTTGGATTTTCATGACTTTATTTCAAAAGCCGACACACTTGATGTTACTCATACTGCGTAGGTTCGGATATCCGTGTCCGGGCGCGATACAAGCGCAACTCCATGTAATTGGCACTTAATGTACTGATCACCACAATCCAAATAAAAAATGGTGCATGAAGGCGGTGTGCAGCTTCTGCGATGAACAAGAACGTGGAGTCAATGAAATGGGAGAGGCCAGCTGATGTAATCCTCAGCATCAAAGGGTTATGCAGTTCAAGCACAACCCAGACTGTAGATAAGCGCGTATACACGCTACACACCTTAAGAAATTGTCATGGAGGGAAGTAATTTAAAAAAAAACCTTGAGAGTATGATAGTTACTGAATGGCACCCTGACTTTAGGCCTGTTGGTATGCACTGCATGGGCTACATGTTGCTGGCGGCAACACACGTGTTATGCAATTCATTGGGACAGTCATTGATTGAGAAACAAACAGACGATTGGCACCTGTCTGATGGTCGTTAGTTCACATTCGTGGGTGTTGCCATGACGGCTATCTAAGGAGGGACACTCAAACCTCTAGGTACACCCGAAGAAAAATGAAAACTCGTGATTTTGAGCATGCCGTGTTTTCACCCTACTTCAGAAGATCCCCTCAGGAGGGAGGGTGCCACATTGCTCCGGAAGACTAGAATGGAGGTGGTAATGAGCTTGCACAACTTTGTGAACAATTATAGTGTACACATGAAAGTGCGGACATTTCGGACTGTCTACCTTCTCGTGTCTCGATGAACGCAACGAAGTTCTACGTTCCTCGTTAGAGGCTTCTACCTAGCTCGCTGTCCTGATTAACAAAGAAGAAATAAGCTTGAACATTCAGATATGTATTTATGGGTGCTTACCAAACTACAAAGTAAGCCAGATGGGTAATTATGGCTCGCACAACCCAAGCAACGTTCTGTCAAACGCACAGCATTGTTGGCCATATGTGCAGCGTTTATATCACGTAGCCAAAGACAAATCGAAGGGGTACTCCAGCCACGTTGCGAAAGTTTGGTATTTCGGCGCATATATAACCCAGTAACTGTTTTACTCGGAGAGCCTGCGGTTTCCTTCTGCCTAATGGCATAACCTTTTCTTAGGCAACCTGGAGTACGCTCCGTCTGCCAAATTCAACGCCGGCATCAAGATATTAATAATAATAATAATAATAATAATAATAATAATAATAATAATAATAATAATAATAATAATAATAATAAATCCATAACGTTATTCATGGGGGATAATCGGATGAAAAACCGCATAGCGAGGTGTTCGGGACCATGATAATCCTGATAGCACCGAAGAAATGATTCTCGCGGATCATTGAATAAACAAGTAAAAGCTTGCGGTGTGTGATGGGAGAATGAGTTGATATGAAAGCGATATTGGATCTTCCGCTAACTATTCAAGTTCACGCCGAGTTAGGCGTAATCTGTTGGTCCAGTAAATGCCTCTCAATATTCAACA
>QNGE01010039.1:0-11212 GCA_008508345.1 Paragonimus westermani
GACCGTATGTGGTGGTGGAAGGTCGTGGTCCTGTGTATTTGACTAGGAATGAGAGAACCCAACATCGAGTGCACGGACGCTAGCTTCGGAAGTGGTATGACACTCCGGTCATAGGAGAATGCAAATCAGATGCATCAGCGTCATTGAGGTCGGTCTGCAGAACGTCGAGAGAACGAAGAGAACCTGTGCGGCTTTTGCTGCAGGCCGATACTTACAGCAGAACAAGGTGGAATAAACCCCGAAATGGCTAGTGCGGGCAGTGACTCATCGCGGGTCAGCATGCCAGAATGCGAACAGAAATCCGGCCTGTTCGATCGCGAAACACGTAGTCGTAACAGGTCAGGAGGTTGGCCCCGCCACTTTGTGTATGGTCCTATTACGCTATCGAAACACCTAGATGTCAGAGTTTTCCGAGGAGTTGTTGATCCAGCGTCACGTACCGGCCCTCTGTCGGCAAAAGGTGTCGACGCGACCAGTTTCGTTGCCGTGGCAGTGAGACCGTTTACCCCACCCTGATTGCATCTGTGTGACGTTCGTTCATTCAATCGTTTTGTCGCCATGCCCTAAACACATATGTGTAATCAAATGTTTGTATAGTTGATTGATGGGAATAAACGAAATGCCTTCATCTCTTGGTGTGCGTCTATTCCTGCCGTGTTGATGAATTGAATAGAGGGAAATCAATATTCCAAAGTTATCGGATTAACAGTCTGATTTCAACTGTGAACGAGTTTGAGACTCTCGAAACCGGACAAATGGAAATATACCGTAGCACACTCCTACACTGAGTGTTCTTTTGTAGTCCGATGTGAGAGTAGGTTTTATCACACTAAAACATCCATGCACACCAGAATCAAACTATGTCACTGAAGATGTCAGAATATGTTACATTCACCCAAAACTATCTTCCTTCAATGCTCACACCCACTTGGCTCTAATGTTTTCGGCTAGTTCCAGTCAGCTGTTTGGTTCAGACGATGTTGCATTAGATTGTTGTCTAAATATAGATCAACTGATGCAATTCGTGTGAGACGGGGCAAATTGCCTGGTGCATCAGTCTTCGTGCATACTTATGCGCAAAGACGAGCATAGCGTAGAACCATTCAGGTGTTGGAAGTGTGTGAAAAGTGTCTTGCCAAGATTTGTCCACAGAGCTCCAACTTTGAAAATAAACCAAAAGACATTCTAATGGACCGATTGATTTTCAATGGATGTGGTTGACGAGGCCGGATTTGTGGTTTGTAGGTGCACTCGAGGTTTCCCAACGCACAAAACGGCCGATCCGACGGCAGCCACTATGGCACGGTCTGGTGATTTCATTGCGAAACCCTGCTGGGAAACACTGAGTGTGCCAGTGAGATCGATTTATTTGGGATATGCTCGTTATCTGTATCAGCAACATTACCAATGATCATTTGTCGGTTATCACTTCTGCTGAGTTCAAACACTCTAAAACGTGCTCCCTTTACAAGCGGGTTTGCCTTGCGATGCGCCTTCATACACATATTTTCGTTAGCGTGCGATCTGCTTTCCCGTATACATCTACCATTCATACTTCCACGATACTCATGAGATTTCTACGTTGTCAGCCGCCAAACAGGCCATGTGAGGTTTGGCACACAGAACGCCTGCCGTGATCCTAAATATGCCGAAACAGCCCAATTTCTTCTATTACCTCTAACACTCCCCAAGTGAAAGGAGACATCAATGTATTGACCATGTGGTTGGTGAAATCGATTTCCGGATAAAGTCGCTCAGTTCCGGAATTCCCGTGTAATATAAGGATAGCAACTCGCGTTCCGACCTAATAAAAACAAAAGCGACTAGGATATAAAAGAAAACAACTGGTTACAATAACTCTTTATGCACGGACCGGGTACCAAATAGAATTGGTATGGTATGTGGTACATTCCCATCATGGCTACTGTAAACGAGGATCGGAACGTACGATCCTCTCCGAGAGCTGAATTCGTAATATCAGTTTTATTATAGCACAGTAACCGGACTCAGTAGGAGCAGAATTCGAAATACGTACGTAAAAACCTGTAGCGAATTTACCAACAAGGATCTAGAGGGAGCCCACACTAGAACCAAACATTGAAGTACACATCGCTAAAGACATTTGTACATAGGATACAAGTCATGAAGTATTCCAAATATCACTGTCACATGTCAGAATCAAGTCATCGAACCTAGTAGTTCGCAAGTTATCGGACCCAGACTTGATATTCCTGTCATATTGAAAACTAGCACCACTCAACTAGCAGAACCGCATGAAATATTCTTCTATCATCCTATATTAACCAGCTGTATAAAAAGTGTTTGCAAACGGCTTATCGTCAAATCTGTTTTTTCATGGCAGAGGCAGCCTAGTGAATTAACAGCACAGAGGTTTCGATGGAATCCAACTCATAAAAAAGGTATCCTTCGAACCAAGTTAACAGACTTGGATACATTACTGTGGAACGGCATGACTTCCTTGAGAAGAAATTGTGCGATACAAAACTAATGACTACTCGCGGCGCTCGGAAGAAGGACAACAAAACTAATCAACCTTGATATTTCAAATATTTTTGCTGAATTCGACCCCTCAGTCGTGCCAATTAAAGTGCACAGCCAGGGTCACGATGAGCCTTCAGGCAGCAAAACATTGGCCCATATAAGTAAGTTTAGGTTTAGTGTTAAGATGGGTGGAAACTTAGCCAAGTTATTCCCTCCAATCAGCGGCTTTCTACGATAACCTATCTCAAAACGGCCGTTGTAGGTTCGTCTCCTTATTGAACCGTGTCAGTGAACAGTACCCCATTCAGACCGGACTACGCGATTGTGTGATTTTCGATTACACGAAGATGAAAGGCGGCACATCGAGGGACAATATCGGTAATCGGTTCTCACTAAATTATGCAAAACAAACAATAACACATTTGGAGCAGTCCAATTTCGCGATTGCAAGTGGATTAGGATGTTTGCACGCTGTTCATGACCGGAAAAGAATCACATAGAGGGGTGAACAAACCAAGGAGCTATCGATTAGTTTGATTGAACAAACCTTAGAGTTGACTTTTTCCATCGAATGGGGATAACAGTAGAACTTGCAAGTGCACTCAATGGGGATTGTTCACTGGGTTTTCATGTACTTAAGTGAGTCCCGTTCTTCAGATGTGTAGATCAGCTTGTTTTTGGCCCCTACAATTCTTTCCTGTAGTTCTGTTCTGAAAAGAATTTGGTTTGTTGTAATCCTGGTCTGGTCCTCAGGGATGTTAGTACTCTAATAATGTTATCTAAAGCGAACAGGTTTTCAACCCAGACAACGATACCAGTTAGATGAGAGCGCTCCTCCATGCGAACTCTCCTCCTGTAGGGACACTGCCTTGTCACTTTGTGCAAGTCAGCACACATTCAGCACTACATTGTCTACTTTCCTGGCCGGATACGTGCACTTATGTACACCCCTAATTGATCAGCCACACGGTTGATTCACCCTGACAGGCAACGGGTGTCTTGTTCCTACTGTCGAGTTTCCAGTTGACAGGCACTCTGACATGTTATTGCTTCTCAAAAATACTGTCTCAACTGCCTTCGGAGGTTAGTTATGTCTGCCAAACAGTTTTGCATGGGCGATCTTATGGATTCAACATTGAGCCGCAGTTACTGGCTGCATTAATATGTCACCCGCTTTGCATTTCAGATTACTGTGACCGGCAGCGAGATAACCGGGATCTGGGAGAGGGGTGTCGAACTACATGTTCACCGATTATGGGTTTCGCTCTAAATTGAACTATTCCTAGGAAGAAGTGTCGCACGTAATCCACTCCTCCACGGCACAAGTTAGACGGGATTGTTCAATTCAGTCTTTTATTGATTCTTCTAACTGTTTGCTCTGTTACTCACAGCTTCGTGTAAAGACCTAAGAAAATTTGACAGCTACATTCGTGAGTTACCGAACTTGTTTGGTGACTAATTACAGATCACGATTAGTAAGTTCACGTGTTTCCTGTTGTTAGAGGTTCGGATGTTTCCCATCACGAATTTTGGAGACAATCTCAGTCCCCAAGCCTGTCCGGGTGCCATACTACAAGAAAAAGAATTGTACTATTCACGGCTCGCTAAATGCTAAGTAAACTTTACCTCCATCTGCAATGTTCATGTTTGCTTCATTAGACTACGATAGTTCACGAAGTGAAGGGACATGATCAGTTGTGCGGTGATCAGCGAACTTTCGGTTCCCTGCAAAGTTATGACAAAGTGAATATGTGCAAGCTCAGAAGTTACATTTTGTTCTAACAATACTACATTCGCTTCCGTTTCATCTCATCATACTGCGTCTGATTTAGATTGTCTTGCTACGTTCAATCGGTCTCATATTTCCCCTCCACCTTCTAGATCGATTCGGATCCATGGGCCATAGGCCAGATACGTGCGCAGGTAACTAGTGTTGTGAACCCAGAAGGCGGATGGCACAGAAGTTGTATATTTGGGGAAACCAATACACGACTTATGCGTCTCAACGGGACTACGAACAGAAACACTCATTTGCACACCACACTCGTCTGAGGTTGCTCCAGTCGCTTTGGACACCATGTCTCAGTTCCGTCATGTGGCGAAAGCCATTCTATGTGATGCTGCCCACTAATGATCCTTCCCGTATCTCTCCCGTACTTATCCCGCGATCATTTCGATCCATGCTGCTACTGAATAGTGGTGTAATTAGTATGGTGCGACCGTCTATCCTCACTACACTAGTATTCAATGTAACTGACAAGGTGCGACCAGTAACACAACCTCCTCCAGTATATTCACCATACGTTTTGTTGTCACTGATCGTGTCATTAATGCATCCTGATGTTAACGTGTGTTCTTTAACTACATGAGTGTAAACAAACACTTAGGTTACTGACATATTTGTGAGTATACTCCGCCTGGAAGAAAGACAGTCTGAACCGAATCATTCAGCTGCGTATGTAGCAATGACGATTTTCAAACTACCACGTGTGTCGCCATAGAAAGACAAAGCTAGTGTTTCTGCATTACATTGAATCTGTTGTTTTCATTCAGATATATGTGCATGCATTATTGAGGGCAACCGACGTTTGACTGAACTGTATAAGTGAGTGTATTCATGTTTCCAAATACAATCTTGATAACTTAACGTCATCCTAAACTTCGTAATGAAGTCATTCACAAACAAGTAACTATCAGCCGGTCGCATACTTCCCCTACTCTGCTCCAGTAGGATCGAATACAGTGGATGCTATCAAGATGCAAATTGTTGATGTTGTACCTGTGAAATCGACATGTTCACTATTGGAAATAGCAGACCTATAGCCATCCATACCGGAAGTTACGTTCAACGAGCGATAGATGCTTGTTTGAACTCGTTTTAGCTTCGACTACCGTGAGCGTCATTCTGGCCTCGCTCGTTAACACAGTGAATTTGTGTATGGCTGGCCTTGTCTACACCCATTTTGATATTGTCGTCACGTGAACCAGTTGCAAAGGGATATTGTTTTAACGTTTTGAATAGCCTTTATGAGTTCATGAGAAGTAAACGTGGTTTGGCGAACAGGCTGTATTCAGTTATTTATTGTCTGGCTAATCACATGGCAGTTTACATACTGGTTATCAGATGAGAAAACTCAACGGTAATTCATCACATAATTACTACAAGCCGTTCTGAGTTGAAAGGCAATTAAACAACCAAATCGGCCTTCGGAGGTGTTAGGTGAGTAACGGGAGAAGGTAGTCGTAAGAAAATTTAAAGTAACAATGTAACAAACATTAGTCGAATTCATGAGAAAGACAGAATAGCAAGAAAGACTTGTTTTATGTATTTGATCGTCATGCTAAGTACAACACAATAANCATGAACCCTGTTTCACAGAGCCGAGGGATATGCACCGATGACTGCTTGCACGAAGAAGAGGAGGAATTAAGAAAGGTGCTGCTCGCAAACGAGTGCCCTGAGTAGTTCATCGATGTTCACGGTCAGAAGAGACTGACCAAGATGGTCGTGAGTACGGTTCTCAAGAAGTAGGTCTTTTTGAATCTATCTTTCAAAGGCGGTCATATCACAACTGACTTAAGTCAAATATTACAGTGTGCTCTAACTCATACATTCCCTGTGGTTGAATCGCGACTGCCGCTCACAACTACAAGTGTCGTTCAGTTTATTTGTAATCGTGACCTACCGAAATGTTTTATCTCACACGTAATCTATCAGATCACTTGCAGTTATGGTGACGTTTATATCGGCAGAACAAATCGTTGCCTAGGACAAATAATGGCTGAACATATGTCCAACTGGTTCATATATGCCATGATGCACCAGATATTGGCAACAGAACGGCTTCAACGAAATCCAACTTTATCCACCACAAAGCAAATAATAGAAACAAGTCACTTTGTTGATCCAGCCACTTTTGGTTTCTGCAGAAGGCAAGATACTCCAGCTGTTGTAAAACAGAGGTTTGATCACTGTTAGTTCCTCCCTCGAACCATACAGTGGATTTCGTTGCAGCTCGTTACAGTTTCATGCCCCAGTTGTTTCCTTCTTCCATATTTCATTCCGGTTGGGCTAACAGTAACGCTGACTAGATCATAACTGTGCGGGTGCAGTAGGTCACCAGTGAGTAGCAGGTGAATAAACTATCTCCGTATGACACTATTCACCAAGACAGTCATAAAAAGACAGTACAACTCACGTTGCTTTCAAACATTATCACCGGACAGGGTTACAACACTAGTGTGTCATGAAGTAATCAGCGCTGTGAAACCAAAACTGGTCAATAGTGTCGTGGGGAGGTAGGGATCACACTGTGGTGGATAATCAGGCGGGAGGTGTGGGTATTCCAACACTCGACAGTATACCTCGACGCGGGAGGGGGAGGCACGTCCAAAACCCCACAACAAACGGATCGGGGACGATGGGGCGACCGGATGAGTTATCGCTCGACTGGATCGGACCAACGGGCGAGACATGGCAGGGAAAACAGATGGGACGACAAAATTGGAGACGTGATTATTCAAACACTTGCAGGAATATCGCGACGCGTTCGTGTACTACGATCAGAGGCCAGCGTAGATAGATGGAGGAGAACAAGAGCGACCGGACGAGCCTCGCTCAACGAAATCGGACCAACGGGCGAAGATTGGCAGGCAGAACCCTCCCCCCCGATAGACGGCGCCGATCACGCACATAAGCCGGGTAGAAGCGCACACGATGCGTGGGCGGAAACCTGGGGGTGTTGTGGTCCGGAATGATGACTCATAAAGGCGAGCGAGCGCGTGGCATGATAACTAGCGTATCGGACAATAAAGATGGTGCTTTATTGGACGCCTTTTTGCTACAATACCACGTGTGTGACCGGAAACGTCGCTGGAGTGAAGTAGTTTGTTTGTAGTCTCCTGCCACAAAATAAGCGAATTTGCACCACA
This sequence comes from Paragonimus westermani, assembly GCA_008508345.1. NCBI lineage: Eukaryota > Metazoa > Platyhelminthes > Trematoda > Plagiorchiida > Troglotrematidae > Paragonimus > Paragonimus westermani. Next base: position 7,435 of record QNGE01010039.1, read on the forward strand.
TTGATCGCAATGTATTTTTCATAGCTATTACACCGCATCCGGCGTCAGTCGTTCTGCATTAGTTTGCTTGTTACCACCTTCAACACAAAACGTGTGCACGTCCGTTTGTTACAGCATTTGGTCTTCCAGGTGTTGAATGCTGTCATCGGTCCTGATGCATGCACCGTTGGATTCTATTCTTACACACAACGGTACGACAACTTCAGGTATCTAGCTAGAATAGAACGTACCAGAAATTTGTAACACAATTAGCAATATCAAGTCAAATGTGTCTGCTTACGCACAAAAGAAGTGCCCCAGTAATCCACCTCATGCACACGGAAAGTAGAGATACTACAATCGGGATAACTGGGTTACATGCACGGTTCCAGCTTCAAAACATCTAAGCATATTTTTAATTTCGGAACGCAGATAGAGTCAACGATGTGATCGAACTGCGACAATCAACGGTGCAGAAGGTACGTGGTCAACACTATTGACCTCCACGTTCATACAAATTTAACATCCACCAAATCTGATCGAAGCTGTCACGTTTCCATGGCAGTTTCAGTCAGCTCTTTGTGGGAAAAAGCTGTGTTCGAGTTTACCTTCGTTAGGGTCCGTCCGTAGCGCGCTTCCTTGCTGCAGGCGGGGCTTAATCCTCACATTTCTTCAACAGCTCGATAAGGGTGTGAACACCATCACGTGCGAGCAGAAAACGGGAAATCCCGTGTCCACTAGTGAATGCGACCGCACGGTATGGCTCGTGCTACTCACAATTATACCGTGACCGAATTGAGGTACACTGGATAACACGGTGTGTTCATCTCACTACGTCACGTGATGCCGTCCACCTAGGACCAGACACAGTGAGTCAGTGGTGTGACAAAAGCCTTGAATCAAACAACCGTGGCCACCACGGACGTGCAAACTGTCGCTGGAAGTTGATTGGTCAATGCAGACCAATTTGCCTGGGCATTGGTTGAGAGTGCAAATAAGTTGCTCCAACGCGTATACGATTGCGTACCACCATCTCGGTTTTGTATTCCTTTTCAGCCAGTTTTTATTCAGGTATGAAAGAAATCGCGAATTAATCATCAGTGTACACGAATAAGGAAATATTTGCAACATAGTTCAATACGAAATTTTCACCGGCCAGCTGATTTCAAGCGCTAGCGCAGGACGATCGGTGTGACAAGCGCAGTCTGATCACAGAGCTCTCCGATGTGTCGTATACCGCAGGGACGTTGCGATCTATTGCAGTCTTCGCACACGTCCTGTGCTAGTTGAATTAAAGTCACTCCTTCCATTTAGTACATGGTTTTGTGCTTACCCAAACCCACTTGATCAGTGTGAACACCAAATGAAGGTGTATCCATTTGGTGAGTTTTTGAGCTCGTGCAATTGCCAGTGAACTGTGACGGGGACATTCACACTCCAGTTGGCAAATTGCTTATAACAGCTGGAACCATTCTGTACGACAATGTAGGCTAGGGTTGAACAAACGTTCAGGAGTGTCTTTTAGACAAAACATGTGAGCAGGGCATTCGGGTGCAACATCACTACTTATGACCAAGTTCGTAATCGACTGGTTTGAAGATCAAAATAACTTTGTACAAGATTCCCTTTGAAACAGCTCTCAAGTCTACATGTACTTACGGTATTGCGTGTGAATTCAAGACGTGTTCAAAGCAGTCAGTCAGTTTGAGAAGACAATTTCACGCAAGCCGTGGTGTGTCTCTGTTCGAGGCACTATGTGTTTGTCAGCTTCCGCACACCACAATCCCGAACTTGTTAGAATGCCATCAAAACCGGTTGTCACTGCAGTTGTTGGTGTATAGAAACTATACGATGAGCGATCCATTGGTGACCTGTTAAGGTTTGGAACGATTTTTCAAAATTCAGAGTTTAAGCTCATATTAATAAGTACTGCACCTAGTTCACATCCCTAGCTCACACAGTAGGTCTCGAGTCAGTGACAGAGCACCATATAAAACACTACGCAAGTTGTTATCCTTTTTATTACACGGGAATTCCGGAACTGAGCGACTTTATCCGGAAATCGATTTCACCAACCACATGGTCAATACATTGATGTCTCCTTTCACTTGGGGAGTGTTAGAGGTAATAGAAGAAATTGGGCTGTTTCGGCATATTTAGGATCACGGCAGGCGTTCTGTGTGCCAAACCTCACATGGCCTGTTTGGCGGCTGACAACGTAGAAATCTCATGAGTATCGTGGAAGTATGAATGGTAGATGTATACGGGAAAGCAGATCGCACGCTAACGAAAATATGTGTATGAAGGCGCATCGCAAGGCAAACCCGCTTGTAAAGGGAGCACGTTTTAGAGTGTTTGAACTCAGCAGAAGTGATAACCGACAAATGATCATTGGTAATGTTGCTGATACAGATAACGAGCATATCCCAAATAAATCGATCTCACTGGCACACTCAGTGTTTCCCAGCAGGGTTTCGCAATGAAATCACCAGACCGTGCCATAGTGGCTGCCGTCGGATCGGCCGTTTTGTGCGTTGGGAAACCTCGAGTGCACCTACAAACCACAAATCCGGCCTCGTCAACCACATCCATTGAAAATCAATCGGTCCATTAGAATGTCTTTTGGTTTATTTTCAAAGTTGGAGCTCTGTGGACAAATCTTGGCAAGACACTTTTCACACACTTCCAACACCTGAATGGTTCTACGCTATGCTCGTCTTTGCGCATAAGTATGCACGAAGACTGATGCACCAGGCAATTTGCCCCGTCTCACACGAATTGCATCAGTTGATCTATATTTAGACAACAATCTAATGCAACATCGTCTGAACCAAACAGCTGACTGGAACTAGCCGAAAACATTAGAGCCAAGTGGGTGTGAGCATTGAAGGAAGATAGTTTTGGGTGAATGTAACATATTCTGACATCTTCAGTGACATAGTTTGATTCTGGTGTGCATGGATGTTTTAGTGTGATAAAACCTACTCTCACATCGGACTACAAAAGAACACTCAGTGTAGGAGTGTGCTACGGTATATTTCCATTTGTCCGGTTTCGAGAGTCTCAAACTCGTTCACAGTTGAAATCAGACTGTTAATCCGATAACTTTGGAATATTGATTTCCCTCTATTCAATTCATCAACACGGCAGGAATAGACGCACACCAAGAGATGAAGGCATTTCGTTTATTCCCATCAATCAACTATACAAACATTTGATTACACATATGTGTTTAGGGCATGGCGACAAAACGATTGAATGAACGAACGTCACACAGATGCAATCAGGGTGGGGTAAACGGTCTCACTGCCACGGCAACGAAACTGGTCGCGTCGACACCTTTTGCCGACAGAGGGCCGGTACGTGACGCTGGATCAACAACTCCTCGGAAAACTCTGACATCTAGGTGTTTCGATAGCGTAATAGGACCATACACAAAGTGGCGGGGCCAACCTCCTGACCTGTTACGACTACGTGTTTCGCGATCGAACAGGCCGGATTTCTGTTCGCATTCTGGCATGCTGACCCGCGATGAGTCACTGCCCGCACTAGCCATTTCGGGGTTTATTCCACCTTGTTCTGCTGTAAGTATCGGCCTGCAGCAAAAGCCGCACAGGTTCTCTTCGTTCTCTCGACGTTCTGCAGACCGACCTCAATGACGCTGATGCATCTGATTTGCATTCTCCTATGACCGGAGTGTCATACCACTTCCGAAGCTAGCGTCCGTGCACTCGATGTTGGGTTCTCTCATTCCTAGTCAAATACACAGGACCACGACCTTCCACCACCACATACGGTC
>QNGE01010042.1:0-11198 GCA_008508345.1 Paragonimus westermani
AAGCCTGCAGTGGAACGGAGAGTTGGGGCAACGTTGTACTGTACAGTACAAGATAAATACAGACTCAGTGGCTGTCTACAATAGATTCCACCACACTAAATCTGCTACCTATTGCAAGACGATTCTCCATTTTGTTAGCAAAGAGATTACAGCAAATTTGGTTCCTTTGGCATGCTAAAAGAACTCGTTGCCGCGGTTAGCCCACGATAACCACGGCCACGTGAAAGAAGAAGGCGAAACGCGCGAGGTTGAAGTGTGTATTGATTAAAACAGTAGACCAGTGACTAATATGTACAAGGAACAAAACAGGTATGCAGAATAATGCGTAACAAGAGAGCAAAAGGGTAACGGACTGTACAAGCCTAGGCTGATCGCCACACATCACTGGCTCCGATATTTCACAAGACATTCCTGTCTACTTTTTACTTGTGCTTTATATTGCATCCTTTTCAGTACACCTCATATTTGTAATCAGGTGTGCAGTTGGGAGTGATGTTGGGTAACAAACGCCCCATCAACTTTTCTCCAGCTCCGCTGGATAGGTTATCAAAACTGGCAAGTTGATCGGAACATCTCTGTTGGTGGCTTAATACATCCAGATATTGGCATTGTTTCTGTTCATAAAGAGGAACCAATATGCCAAACTGCACCACCTTACACAAACAATGAACATCTACCTCACTTATCTTCCGTTAATTACCTGGTGATTACTTCGAGCAACAGTATGACAGGATCAATTCATATTATGAATGTTTCCACCAGACTCCTGAAGATTCCTTTCTATGTCCCGCGTTTGGCTTCTGTCTTCATTCTCCACCACTTGGACATTCGTTTTAGTAAGCTTGGTATGCTCTTCCGTTGGATGTATTGCTCACCTCTTTTCCCTGATTTGTTGTCAAAGGGCCTCACTTCTTGTCACATCCCTGAAGCAGTTGTCCCGTTGTAGTGGTCTCCCTCTTCGGTGATGTCATTGTTTCTCGTCATTTCAAAATATGCGAGCAATTCTCAACAAATTTTCTACCAAAAGTATCCCACCAGTTGTATTCGGATCTCTTCAAGTGTGTTTTCACGCCACTCCACCGGATGCCTGTACAAACACTTATTCGCACGTGCCCGGTTGCATTCTTCCGCTATTTCTTGCTTAGTTTAATTTTCTCACAAGCACAACCTTCTCATCCTTGAGTTAACCTCCACACTAAGTCATCAGATAATTTTCACAGCTCATCCTGACTACGACCGCTTTCCTCAACCTGTCCTTGAGTTCCACAGTTGTACGAATAATTTTGCGACCTAGGCACACTTATTTGAATGTCCTGCACTTGTTGAAGATGTGACTATATAGTGAAGTTCACAATTCCCCTCTCGAGGCGCATAGAGCACTTTCACAGACAGACTGACTGAAGGTCCACTATCCTCTAATCAACGCCCTCCACGTTCACACTCGGGATGGCTCCTACACCAATGCACAAGGATTACTAAATAAGATCGGGATGCTCAGGTTTTTGTGGTCCTGTAAGTTTCTGGTAGTTGGGATGACAGACTTGATTGCGGCAAGAAATCTTGGTCAGAAATATTCTTGTCACGTCTCTCTGTATATTACAGAATCATCCCAAACTAAGCGTATGGCAGCATCCTACACTAGGCTCCACACCCAATGCGGTCTCTTGTTCGAGAAAGCCCAACCGGTACCTGTCCTGTGAGGATTGTATATCATTTGTCCTTAACGGAGCATATTAACGATCCTCCGTTGTAGGCCCTGTGTAAACCATGCCCTTCGTGCAACAGCGTGTTAGTAATTTGGGGCTGTCTTTGTTAATGGCTAGAGTGAACCATGAATGCCATCTACATTTTGGAAGACTGTTGGATACTATCCATGTGAAAAAGCCACAAGATGGCGAACGTGAATCGTCTGCCCTTTGTTGATTTGGTAACTGCAAACGAGCCACCAATGGTTGACTTGATGGAAATATTAACTCTATCAGGACATGCCGTCCATGCGGTGAATACAGAGGTTCGAGGTTAGTGGTCCAAGTCATCCGGTTCCAGTCAATTTGTTTCAATATCCAGTGGGCGTCCCTTGATCTGAAGGGCAGTCAATGATAACAGGGTACAACATTGCTCTTGAGGATTATAGTAAGTATCGAGAACAGAGATTTTAATTGAAGGGAAATCTGACAACGTTTCAAAATGACCCCTAGAGGAACAGCCAAAGACTTCGAAAGGAAGGTCGTTCCGTTGGTTGGTAACCCTGTAAAAAAATTACTGTTTGAGGAAGGTCCGAGGACACAGCTTGTATAAGTTATGTCATAACCTCTTCGGCCGCTGTCACCCACCAAGGTAAAAAGCTGTTCGACGAGTTCTGTGCTAATGGGGAAGTGCGTAGGTATTAAGTCATGGCGGATTCGTCAAATCCAACTGGGTACAGGTCAAGAATTGCAAGCCGCATTTGACAAGTCACATGCAATGGGCCGGTCACCATCTTGGTAACAGCGAGCCTAACATGTCCGACGGCGAATGTATCTTCTTTCAAGCCGACGTATACGGCGTGAATGGCGCACACAAGCAGCGGTCTTAAAAAAACTTCGCAAAACGTTCGAATCACGTCATTGTGTACGTGGAGGAAGGTCCGTCCTGTCATCTAATAAATAGCAAACTTCTTTTTGAGACTATCTCATAAAGATGGGTGACAGGTCGTTTAGACAACACCCAGTTACCTGGATCTCTCTTCCAGTCGATTTCCATCGTCACTAAGGCCGAGTGCACTGTGATTCACGAGGGTTTTCCCGGATTCCCCACCGATTGGCATGTGTGCACATTTGTTATCATACAGAAGGATACTCCAATCGTCTTACCACTAAAGAATCGTATCAAGGTCTATCTGTGGCGCACTGGAATCACTAACATTCCATACTTAGGTCGTTAGTGCGGAGAAGAGTGTTGCCGGAAATATTGCCCGGAAGGTCGTCCATGTGATATGGAAACAAAAGAGGATTAAGTACTAATCTTTCAGAAATCCCTGATGAAATCAGAGAGGGAGATGAAAGGTTTTATTGAAATTTAGCACTGAAGGTCCTATTGCCAACAAAGGAGGTAATCCAGCGAAAAATCTCCTTGGATGCCATAAGTTTCTAGTTCATACCTGAGGGGAGCATGTGGAGCACGGTCGAATGCGTTGGAGAAATCAACGAAGGCAGTATCTGAGACGGAACTATTATATTCAGCCTCCATCTAGGTATCCATGTGCACAGGCATATTTTTTAATGAATGTTGGGTTAGAAAGAAAGCAATGCTGCGTAGAAGTGATCATTCCCTAGGAAGTATGTGAAGATGGTGCGTCTTGGCACGCTCTCGGTTACCTCTCATGGGAAGCTATTAAGGCTGATCGTCCGGTAGCTAGCAGGGAGTACCGACTGCCTGCCTTATGGGTTGACGTGATATTGACTTCTTTTCATGCACTAGAAAGAATGCCAGTCTGCAGTGTTCAGCCGGCTTGTGAAGTGACTCCGCCAGACTAACTTCTGTTTCTTTGAGAATTCTAGGGTGGATCTTATCTGGTCTCAGTGTAATACTTGGGTTAACCTTTAATAAGAAGGCCTTAACGACTTGTTTGGAAAAGTCGGCAGTAATGAATGGCTGCCGAAAGCTCCATAAAGGGAGGGTAGAGTTCCAGTTCGATGGTGCAACATTCTGCATCACCCAGTAGTGCTCCTTGAGTACCTCGGCTATATTTACGGGTCAGACGAAATCTCTCCTATCGGCAGTTTTACTGAAGGAGCGGAAGACTTATTATTTCTCAATCGAAACATATGTGGGAATAGTAAATTTTCGTTCGTACGAACACTGTCATCATCATCATCATCATCATAGACAGCAATACATCAGTGGTTCACACTAATGCTTAACTGCCACACGACCATGAAGAAAAAGCAAACACTATACAGAAAGAGAGAAGGAAAAAGAAGGGGACGGGAAGGGAACTAACTACTGAAAATGACTACGTCCATATTCAACATCAAGGTGCCTACACCTTGCAAACAAACAACCGAGCTGCAAGTGAGAGTAAGGCGTCATCAGCGAGACAGCTTCCTTACGGCTTTCACTGCCCCACGTCATTAAATGCACTCACTTCACAGACAACTCGGACAAACAACGACAACATTCACGCCACTGAGCTCGATTAGCCGCCATCTCACCTAGAGTCTCCAACCACCGACTCTGTGAGTCGCGAGGGCCCCAACCCGGCAGCCGAACACGACCCACAGTGGCCAACCCCTTCGTGAACGACTTCATTTCCCTACGCTAGGTCATTATCTGACCACCTCGCGCTTTACACCAGTCGGTCGCAGTGTCAGCGAATAGTGCTCGGTGTGGAAGACGACTAGCTGGCATCCTTAATACGTGACCTAACCATCTAAGCCTGTGCAAACGTAGGGATTGAACAAAAGAACTCGCTTGGCAATCACTACCAAACACCCGCTTCCTAACCTCCTCGTTACTTACACGCTGGTGCCACCCGATACCAGCGACTGAACGCAGACAGCGGTGGTCAAATCCTTGAAGACGGTTCACGTCTTCTACCATGAGCTGCCAGGTTTCGCTGCCGTAGAGTAGTACGGCCCTCACCGTTGTCTTATATACACGACCTTTAAGCTTCAGAGAAATATCTTTCTGTCGCCAGAGATGCCTCAAATTAGCGAATACCGCCCTAGCCTTAGAGATACGCGCTTCTATTTCATTCCCTACACCGCTGTTGATGCAGCATGTATACAGCATGTATACAAACCGGTCAACAACCTCTATGACTACATTATCTAACATCAAATCCACGTGGTCACAGCAATCCTGCAGAAGTACTTTACATTTTGAGGCTGCAAAGCGCATTCCGAAGTATTTAGCAGAACGCGAAATAGCGTCTAGCATTACTTGTGCCGATTGAAAGTTGTCAAACAGCAACAACTTGTCGTCAGCATAATCAAGATCCGTCAGTCTTTCACCAGGTAGGAGGTCCACGCCGGCATCTTGTGAGTGCCGCAGACAATCCTCCATTATTTCGTCTATGACGAAATTAAACAAAAATGGTGACAACGGACAGCCCTGACGTACGCCGCTCATGGTGCTGAGACTGTCGGACAGTTCACCGTGTGACCTTCCGTAAAAGTTCAGCGTTCGCCGATTTCTCGCTTACATCTTTTTCGAACACTACGTAAAGTGTTGCGGTCCTCCAAGTTGCGTGTAACATTATATTTTGTGAATAATTGAGAACGATCGTCATGGAGACGATGTGTTCTACACAGAAGGGACGAGCCAGGAGGGAAATTACACGATTTGCGCGGTACAAATGAGTTATCTGGCCTTTGAATTGCCTCCTGAAACGCATGATGTTTCAGATCCACAGAATCACTATTAAGAATGAGTGGACCCAGATAGCCTCTCAGTCCGTTAAAATCAATCTGATTGAATTTTCGAACCGTAGACTTCTTTGCTGTTTGTAGCAGCTAGTAGCAGACTATATTGGAAGTTACGGAGGATTAATCATTGTGTCCAAGTGACGGTTCCGTCTCAACGAGACTGAACCTTGACGCTGTATGGTGGCTTGCGCATCTGAATGACCTATTGGGCTGAACTAGATGGTGTGACGACCACATTAACAGTCATTCGTGCCAGTTGGACCGATAGGTAGATGTCTGACGAACCACAATTTCCCGGTCCTCCAGGTCGTGAGCTGGAAGAAGCCTGGCATCCGTTCAGGAAGAAGTACTAGTTCTGGTGCACTGCCACTCACCCGCTGCCTTGCGGTACAGGCTTTTGAGCCAAAGGCTTTGGTTGAGAACCCTAATCGTTCTCCTGTCTAGGTCTGGGCGTCCTGGCAGNGCAGTATAAATCGGATCGCCCTGTCTGTTGTATGCAGCAGGATAGATGAGCGAAAACATGCTACTGCCACTGCCCTATCAAATTTAGCCCTAAGGACCCTCCGGACTCTTGTTCCTGGTATTTACTCTCCAGGCCCCACAACAGTTATATCTAGTGATGACGTTGTCCAGTTAAGTCCCGTCTCTTACCATTCAGCCTCAGGACTCTCTCGTCCCTTGTTTAGACCTAGAATGTGAAATACTGTGGGTGCCTTCAGCGTTCGCACTCTGAAACAGATAGGTCAGCAGGCTGCTCTTACACGAACATTGGACTCGTTGAGTGTCGATATCTTCTGTATCTCGGAGACTAGAATCTGGGAAGTAGTGAACGTATGGAACTAACAGTACCCACACTGTCTTCCTGATACTGGTTACACACTTTGGGTGATTACATGGCTGACGCTGACTGTAGTGACGCCGGCATCAAGAACACGTTTTACTCGGACCTGGCCGCTCTCCTTCAGCCGACACATGGTTTGGTTGTAGTCATTGTGGCCAGAGATGTGGACGCTCAGGTCGGTCGCTTTGGTAAGTTTGACTCTTGTTTAAGTGGCAGGTTTGTGATAGCATCACACTGCTTGGATAGTAGTGGGCGATTGTTGCGGCTGCACGCTGGGGTTGTTAGAAGTCAGACGAAACACTCCTCCTGGCAGTTCGTACAAGATGCCTAGTAGAGATATCTGTAGGAAACTGAAACGTAGTTTAAAGGCTGATTGTGAGGCTTGGCTAATGGGGAAAGTTAAGGAAGTGGAGACCGCTCTCGTTTTAGGGAACATCAGCAGACTCTTTAAGCCACTGATCCCAGGCGAAGGCCAATTTTGCTGACCTTCTCTATAATGGCGCCACAGACTTGTAATGTAGCGCCCCGGTCGGTGAACTTGGAACCACCCATTAAGACTGGGATTCACAGTTGCATTGCGGCTTTCAAGCTTAATGAGGCTGCTGGTCCAGATCTCGTGTCGGCACTTTTTAAAGAAGGTGGGAGGGTGTTAGCGAAGACTTCACCTCGGTTTTTTTCAACTTGTATGGACGACGAAGACCATCCCTCTGTGCTAGGGTCACTCGGTAGTAGTTCCCATATTCAAGAAAGGTATCAGGGTCTCTCGGAAAAACCATAGAGGAATTAGTTTGACCTCAATCATTTTCAGGGTTCTGACATCCATCATACTTCGTCGACCCACTGCAGTTCGAAAGGCAAACATTAGGGAAGAGCAGGCAGGGTTCTCCCTGAGAGGGGATGGATGCACTGCATTTTTGCTGCTCGTCAAATTCTGGAGCAGCCTCGCGTACTGCCGACCAACAATAGCCGTATTTCTTGACTATAGAAGTGCGTTCGATTTGGTGGATCGATCTACTTTTTTTAGAGTCGCTTTACCGCAGAGGTGTGTCGACCAAGTATGTGAACATACTTTCAGCACTTCATTCCCATACTTTGGCTCAGATTAGGGTTTACGGTAGACTTTCTGACAGTTTCAGCACCAGGAGGGGCTTACTTCAAGGCTGTCCACTTGCACCATTTTTTGTTTGATCTTGTCAGATGGAATAACAGAGGACTGTCCGTATCATTCACAAGATGCCGGCGTGGACCCACTGCCTGGTGAAAGACTGGCTGAACTTGATTATGCTGACGACAAGGTGTTGTTTCACTACTTTCAAGCAGCACAAGCAATGCTGGATGCCACTTTGTGTTTTGGTAGATACTTCGGAACGCACTTTGTGGCCTCAAAGTGCAAAGTGGTTCTGCAAGATTGTTGTGGTTACGTAGATTTGATGTCAGGTGATGTAGTCATGGAGGTTGACCGGTTTGTGTACCTGGGAAGCTGCATCAACGGCAGCGGAAGTGTAAGGAATGAAACAGAAGCACGTATCTCTAAGGCTAGGATGGTGTTTTTTAGTCTGTGGTAGGGTCTGGTGACAAAGACATATCTTTCTGAGTCTTAAGGGTCGCGTGTATAAAGTGCTAATGAGGGATATATTACTCTACGACAGCGGAACGTAGCCGCTCAGGGTAGAATACGTGAGCCGTTTTCAGATGTTTGACCATCGATCTCTGCGTTCGACCACTCGTATTGGGTGGTACCAACGAGTAAGAAACGAGAAGGCTAGGGTGTGGGTCTTTGGCATTGGTTGGTAAACGAGTTCTTTCGTTCACTCCTTATGTTTGCGCACACTTAATTGGTCGGGTCATATGTTACGGATGCTAGCTAGTCGCATACCACATCAAACACTCTTTGACGACGCTGCGGCTGGCTGGCGCAAGGTTCGCGGTGGGCAGATAATGACCTGGCCTGGAGAACTGAAATCGTTCACGAAGGGTTCGTCTTCTGGGCTGGGGCCCTCGCTACTCAGAGTCGGTGGCTTGAAACCTTAGGCTAACCGAGCTCAGTAGCGTGAATGTTGTCGTTGTTTGACCGAGTTGTCTATGAAGTGAGTGCATTTAGTGGGGCGGGGGCAGTGAGAGCCGTAAGGAGGTTGTCTTGCTGATAATGCTCAGTTGTTTGTTCGCAAGATGCAGGCACCTTGATGTTGGATGTTTAAATATAGACGTAGCTGTTATTACTAGCTAGATCCCTTCTCTTCCCACTCTTTTTCCGTTCTCTTTTCCCATACATGGTTTGCTTTCTCCCTTTTTTCACGGTTTGTGTGACAGTTAAACGTCACTGTGAACAACTGATATATTACTATCTATGATGATGGTGACGCGATGTTGCCGTTCAAGCTGCCAAGATTCGGTATTCTTGCTTAATGGGTTTGAGGAAATGTAAGGCCCCACACATTCGTCACAATGCTACCACAGTGACAACGTGTGCCTCTCTGCCGTTGAATCCGAGATGAATCTGGGTACCGTCATTATGTAGGATCCGAAAACTGGATCTAATTGTGAGTTAATAGCCCGAAGAGCTAACGCCAGACTGGGCCTACTTACAAGGACCTTAAAGACCGCACATCGTCCTCTACAACTGTTTTTGGTAGATTTCCTATTGTGTGACTCTCATTTTGCTAACGACGGTCTTGAGCTTGTGTACTAACATTTGCTTATTACTAACATTTGGTCATAATTCACGTTTGCTTATTCGTGTCACTCATCTATCTTTCATACATTACAGCCACTGTACTGTCCTTCTCAGAAGAGTAAAGCCTTACCCTACGGGTCTTTGTCTTCTAACGACTCGACGTGTCGTTTACCGAATACCGTTTTTCTGATTCATTACAGTTTGCTCTTCTGGGAGTCCATGTCCTATGCACTGGGCTCTACCCCGTGAGGCTTAACCGCTTCAAGTCATTCCTACTTTACTATAGATTATTAGAGGTACTTCACCTTGACATGTCGGATCATGAACAGTACCCTGCAGCCCACTCGCGGCCTACTCCAGTGGTCACACACCACTTATCTCCGATGACGTACACTAAAAGATTCTTACTAGTGTGATGGGTTGTATTGTTGGACAACTCCACAAGGGTGTGTTAACATCGGGACGTTGTTCTGCAGAACTTACTTGACTCATACGTGCTCTCCCTTAGGCCGGCTTTCATATGCTCAAACGAGCTTTACTCTACTTTCTCCAACTTCACGTACACTGACACTACGTCCTTTTGGGCGGGTAAACAATGGGAACTAGTCAGGTTCGCCTGTTTTCACTGCGCGTGTGGGATGCCTGACTGTCGCGGGACTGAAACGGGGAACGCGAGTTGACCATTCGTGTTTCTCATATTCTTCATCACCTATATTTGTCATCTACTTCACTCACATGTGGGCGCGCTCCATACTTTCCACTGAGCAAAACCACTTCCAAGTCCTTCTCAACAACTAATTGAGGACGTACTTGTAACTTTTATCAGAGCTTTTTCGACAGAGAACGTCTGCACGGTTCACACTGATGGATCATATCACTGCTAGCACCACGCAGTGGATGGGGACGGACACCTGAATTTGACCACTCAACTCCTACCGCAAACTTGTAAATATCTTGATGTGGGACTCAAGAAAACCATCTTCACTCGCCCACCAACCTACCACTGCCCGCCGCGCTAGGGCTCGGTTAATTTAGTTCAGGCGGCTGAGTTAATTCGGTCCAGTTGAAGTCACTTGGTGGTTACGTGCGAAGTAGTTGACCATACTAAGTGCATTTAAGTCCGCCTGATATGTAGGTCCTCCGACTAGTTTACATTGTCGGAAGTGCACACGGTATTCATTTATACTAAGATGATCGGTAGCAAATAACGTTTGCTATTGGGCGAAGACACGATTTCCAAAATGTTTCAAGCGGAAGTCTTGATATTTCGTTGGCCGTTAACACTAGTCGAGTGATCAGATACGAGGGTCCGTTTCCTTTTACAGCATGACGTCGTTGACCGGAGAATCTTTCCATGTGAATTTAACAGACTGACCATGGGGAAAGCCTTGACAAGAGTTAGCACCACTTTCTAACTCAAGTACTACTAAAGATGGAGAATTGCGTACGTTTTGAAGAAAGGATACTCTGATCCTGATGGATGAGTAGTTGGTCTTTCGGTTTGAAGGATGATTTGAGTGATAGAAATGAGTACAAAGGAAAAGCAGGGGAGATGATTAATCAGCCTGTATATCACTGTTTCAATAATGCGTCAGTTAGACGCCAAACACCATGCATATCCGGTGACAAATGGGTTCACTCATTTTCATACTGTTTTGCTTCAAAATTTCACTCTTAATAACCCCTGGGATTGTTGAACGTCGGTACCGTTGGTGTTCTCACGCCTCGACGAATAGGGTAGCAGGCTGGTCTGGCTGTCACTTTTTAGATATTGGAATCGGACGTGTGCTATGTTCCCGAAAGGCACATTTACTATCTCAGCTACATCATGCAGTTGAACTCGTTGTGAAAATAGTGTTGGTTTGCATTTTTACATCAGGGTCTCTGATAATGCTGACGTCCAATCAAATGGCTAAACTGGAATGGGTATCGAACTGAGCTGTTAAGGAGAGCCACGCCAGCTTGGCTAAGTCCCGGCAATTGGTAGTTTGTGTGCTGTCAAACTCATCACCTTGGCTAGTATCTGTCGATAATCGGAGTGACGTTTGTTTGTTCTGTCTGCCAGTGTCCCTTTGGGTTGTAGTTCAGATATTGGCGGGAATGTTTTCTACGGTCTTGTGGGGAAAACCAAACGCTGGGCATCCTTTTTTCCTCTGATTCTGTGAACACACGACTTGCCTACCATACCTCATAAAGGAAACGGCCGGATGGTATTTTTTGGGCTCGGACACGACATACGTCACGATGAGACTGGACCTTGACGTGGTGTGACGGC
>QNGE01010043.1:0-11195 GCA_008508345.1 Paragonimus westermani
CTTCATTCGTACTACATTTGGTGCGGATATCTTACAACCTGTCAACAACAGTAGTCAATATTTTATTCACTTCCATAAACCACTTGGTGAGGGTTGACTCATTTTAATACCCGGCCACCAAGGAAACAAAAATGTATAGACTGAAAATCTTCGCTCTCTTCCTGCCATAAGTTCATTTACCTGTAAGTCTATTTATTGCAAGATATTCTGTTATGTAGCTAAACAGTCCTCTTTCAGGATACTCGAGGACCTTCATGACACAACTTACTGCATGGGTGAGGTAATTATTTTTGGAAAACTTACGCCGTTTAGGTTTATAGCATGTGACCAAGAAAAGCCAGTCATCTCAATGGTGATAAGCAGCATATGTTTCACTATCTCGGCATTCTATTGTGTGACGCCTCATATATATGGTAAAATGAAATTAGGTGAACAGTGAAAAGCACACTGATAAACTGAGAAACCTAACTGATGACAGCTAGGTGTTTATGATCTTGCAACTTAAATACGTCTGACAAGTAGGCATCCGCCTACCATGAAACTACGTAATCAACATCAGGATGTTTCCAGGTCAGCCAAGAGTCATGGTATCATGACAGGATTTGAGTTGACATAGCTGATTGCTTTTGACTACTCTCAGACGTCCGATCAGTTTTGGTTGACATTTCTATTCACTCAGTTCCGTGTGCGTGAGTGGCAATCATTGTGTGGAGCATACTTATGCCGAAAACTTGTTAAAATTTAACCGCTTACGTCTTTAACTCTCAATGGCTCATTCTACCGGAAACACTAACCAAAACAAACGCTTCATTCAGAATTGACGCTGGCTTGTCTTCGGACTATGAACTGATGCGATGTAGTCATCAGCTTCTTACGTGTCATTCAATAAGTCCGAGTATGCGATTGATTTAGTCCAATTGAAAAGACTTTTAAGCAGGACTTAAAGGGCTAACAAAAAGTGTAACCATCGATTGCCCGCAAGTAGCCGATACAATGGGAACGTTCGGTTGACTGTGTGAGTATAGTCCAGGTAACCGTTGAAACCATTACAAGTTGACAGTTTAATTGGTTCCTCCAACTTTTTTGAAAATTTTATGTTTGGCAGTAAATCCACTTTCCAGAGATGTCCGCGGTTTTTTGTCACACTGTCATAATCAGGCGAAGAGAATGAAATTCCGATAAAATGAATGAACCGAATAACTATGCAACTCATGAGGGACCTTGGGTTAGGTCCCAGCTATGTCAACTCAGCTAGAATGAAGGAAAGAATAGTGAGTATTTGCTGTGCAAGAAAAATAGCTACTCCATGTTGAAAACAACACCAATAACAGTAAATTCTAGAATATCGTGTAGAATGAAATGAGGGTGTACCAAAGAACAAATTCGTCGCATTTCCAAACAAACTGACGAAAAAGATCAATCCGGCCAGCTGGCTGATAACCTTGTGGGCAAACCTAACTCATAATCGAAAAGTTGCTGTAGAAATAATCGTTTCTGAAACGATGGCGTGTCCAAACCAACCATCATACTGATCATCACGTTCGTGCTTGACACTCCTCCAGGAGTTTCCATTTTAATGTTCGGCATCCGCATTTTCTTTTGAGAGTCAACCATCAACACCGCACAGTTGGAGACAGCCGCGACGCTTCTGCGACCTGTTTTAGCAACTTTATTCTTGAAATTTGCAGACAACCTGCTACCGCAAACTTTCAATTGTGTCGAATGTAGTCTGGTATATTAATGAACCACAAAGCTTGTCACAGCCACGGTCGATTGTGGTTGGTTGTGAATCCCAATCTAAGGCGGATAAAAGTTACGCACTCTTAGCTACGTTTTCGGGAGTCTTGTAATGTTGTTCCATTTTTTTGCTAGGTTTTCAATCCAGCTCTCAGTATGCATACGGTACTTCTGTTTCAGGAAGTCTTTTAGGGAACTAACGCATTACTGATAATCAACGAAAATGATCTACACGGAGATAAAACTGGTTTTGGTCTGTAAACTAAATTTGGATGCTGGAACAGTTTTACTCAATACGACTGAGAACATATATCGTGACCGAGGCGTAAAATATTGAATAATTAGAAAGAGCTGGTGAAAGAAGGTATTCCTTCATATTGAGAAAGTTTCATTTTCTTCACTATGTTCTCCAAACCACGACGAGATGACTGATATCTTCAACCTTGAAATTAATCACATAACTGGAATCAAAATTTGTGGGTTTGATGGAGTGCCTAAATTTCACTATCGTAATAATTGATGGAGTCCTTCCTGGAAAGACAGAACTCGTAGCAGAACAACACGCTTACACACGAAGTTGGGGATCTCCTTGGAACACCTTCACAATCCTTAGAATGAAGTTGTGAAAGTACAGAAATTAGAATTAAACAAATCATGCGTTTGCCAGCAAAAGTGATCCAAACGGTTTCCATCAAATTACAGTTTGAACTCCGGACCATCTGAGTAAAAGTAGTGACCAGCTAACCTTGACTGTTTCTATCTCTACAGATCAGTAGATGAACAAGTTATCAACCCTTGTTCACCATAACATAACGTCCCTTTGATCATCAATAAACGTTCAACTGAGCATCAGGGCAAAAAAATAGATGCAGTGGGATTACGATGTCAAATTGAACACGTATTTTTTGACATTAGAAAATTTCTGTGCCAAATAATTCTGACTGCCGCCAACTGAAATTGTTCCACCCATGCGGTAGATGTTACTCGGACCACTGTATGACAATTAGAAGAAGAATACGTAGGATGCATGCCGATTAGTAACGGGAAATTTCCCAATGCAAAAGGCAGCTTCCATTCACATTCACCACGACTAGGTAGCACCCAGGGTAGTGAGGGAAACTTTCACTTCTGCATGGTATGCAACGTTTGCTTGTCGCTCTGAACAAGACACGTTTTCTAGACATCCTTAATGACGGTGAATATTGTTACGTTTGCTATCATTTTCTTCTGAAGACCATATAATTTTTTATAAAGGTTCTCAGTGACAGTGTCTTTAAACCGTTAGGTGGAAAGGACGCTTCTCTGCTATCAGTGATCCATACTGTTACAACATTAGAAACATGTTTGTCTTTTTTCTTAATAACATTGCCGCCATGTTACTCATTTTCTTCCAAAGTTGAACTTTGGAAACGTGGTTAGGGGCTCCATCCATAGATAACCAACACAAGTATTTTTCTGAAATGCATAACCCATTCCAAGTGTCTACAACCGTTCGGCGTGGTGACTACCTTAATTAAGTTAGTCGCACAGAGTAATAATCTGTTTTAGATCCTTCTAATTGTTGAAAACCGCGAAAAGCTCATGAGAATGGAATAATATAACTCATCTCTTATCTTATTTCTTGATGTTATCAAACTCTCCACGTATTCCATCAAACTAGCTACCAAATAGAATTTATGTAAACTGTGCCATTCTAATTACGTGTGAAAGAGCTTTATTCAGTACGGCCGTACACAGTTTTTGTAGTGTCTACGCTGAACGATAACATTTATAGATCAAATTCGGTGGATTTTACGTTGCTTTCCCAAAACGTCATCACCTTGGATGTGTAGAAAAACGAAGCATGTGGAAGACATGCTCCCTATCTTTAGATACTCTTTACTTTCGGATAAATCACAAACGAACCAATGGATGCTTGAACGTAGACGGCTACTTGAGTGGTGAAAAATGAACGGTTTTTACAAGTATATCCTTGGTATAATTGAGTTCCAAATGGCTGCCCACAAATGATAAGTTACTCTAGCTGAAAGTTTGTGTATCCACCAGGTGGTGTTAAACGTTAGTTTACTGATGCAATGGTTCGAACAGTTGCTGCATGAAAACCAGAACGAGAATTTATATCAAGATGTTTGAAATACTACACCTCAAAGGCCATATAAAAACATTGTAACGCAGGTAAATGACGCCTAGTTTCTTAAGAAATGCCCAACGTCAACATGGATTTGGCTTCGTGAACCGAAAGCAAGCGGGCGATCTAACCATAGACCTTAGTGCTTAAAAGTTCCAGAGTGAAAAACCTAGAGTAGAATGGCTAGAAAACAATCTTCTGAGAGAGACCACTATTTTTTAAGAATATTGGTGTGACAGCAACTTTAAACAATTGTTTGACGGATTCTACTAAAAAATAAAATAACATCTACTGAAGAATTTTTTAAACAAAATCAGTTACTCTAGTAACATGATTCAAACATTCTGCCTATAACGAAGAATCAAATTCAGCCTTGCATTTGTTCTGGCGCTCCTGCCGATAACTTCCCAATTGCTTTGTCTATTGTCTTCTGAAATTTGCTCGTTTGACGTTGCCCAGATATATGCAATCCACTGACGTCAGTGAGTCTAAATGTAACAGCTTTTAAGTCTTAGCACAAAACTTATCCCAAATCTCGTTCCGGATGTCTCGCTTTGAAAAGGTTGGTCAACTATGGAAGTGACTGTAGTTAGGAGTTCGAAGCTACACAGCCAAAACTATACCGTTTCATGTTCTTGGGATCGTAATCGAATAAACTTGCCGGCAGGAAGCAAGATGTTTTGAACGTGAAGTGAGCAGAAGTTACACACAAACCATTAAAATGATTGTAAATTTGCGCATCCTGCTAAAGCATTTTTACACTGATAAACAGATTGAGAATAACCCAACGTGAAAAGCAAGTTGTGTTATTCTCGTTCTGTTCATCAAAAACATGTTAAACACGACGCCCAAACTGTGACTTCATTCATACTCAGTTTGGTGCAGGTATCTTTCATCTTTTACACTATTCAGCTTACATTCCGTTCCCGGGTTTCTCTAACGTACAAATCAATTACCTACAGATGCTTTAGATACATGCCGGATTGGAAAATTTTGGTGTGTTGATGGTCAGAATTGTTGCTAAGTTGTTCGCTAAACTAGCGTGGTATCAAATGTGACAGGTTAAAATTATGAAATAAACATCAGTTAGAATTGAGCCATCAGTATCCAAAATACTGTTCGAGAAGAACAGTCATTCCCATGACCTTAAATTGAACAGAAATCTCGGTCGTGGGATTATCGACTGAAATTAATGGAATATTCGCGGCACCTTTTCTGGATGCGATCGGGCAACTGCATAATCACCCACAAGCGAATGTGACAAAGCGTTCACATGTGTTAATTCATGTTTTGCCTAACATGAGGTGGATGGTGAACGCGGTTACCCTAAGACGACTTGATCGGATATGCACTACTGACAATCTGTTACACCAGCAAAACTGGAGTACGGTGTACTCATTCAAAAAGAATTGTTTGTTAAGTTTAAGAGGGCACAAAATCAGCAAGTGTTTGTGGACGATGCTCATCTCACACCAACCAAAATCACCTGCTATTGATCGGTCAATGTTCCAGCTACATATGTTTAAACACATTTCCACTATCCATTACGTGTAATCATTTTTCAGAACCCTCATATCAACAAAACGGAGAGTTATGTGTTATTTGTCAAACTTTATGAGCCTCCTTTGCCATATTGTAAATAGTATTCAAAATTAAACTGCACACCGTATTAGGTTAGTTGATATGACACGATATAACCTCAGCTTTGCTCTTTGGACATGCAAACAGTTTGTTAAGTAGCGATAAACGAGAATACCAAAGTAAAAGTGTGCTGTGTGTGCTCTCCAGAAAACCCCGGAAAAACGCCGCTGTCTTCCAAGTCTCTCTACGGGGCACGAAAGGCTTCCGTAATGTGTATTTTTATTGCAGAAATAAATTTCACCGAACCATAAAAAACACATTTTTGAAGCTTTGAAAAACCCGTCTTTTCGCAGGAAGGATGCTTATGGCAGGTAGGTCGAGTTAAACTCCTAAGATTCACGTCTTCGCCCGAGAGCGCATTACCCCGTCGAATGAATTTGTCTATGATCATTTCCTATAAAAAGCACCATGATAGGGTATAAGCTGATCTTAGCCCTACCAAGAAATTTAGCGTAAGATTTAATCAGAAATATCATTTCTTTGTACCATTCAAAACCAACACCCACCGAATTGTGAATGGTTTATGCCAGTTATATGCTTGGCGTATGACCTTTTGTAAATCCTGAAGTGCATGTGGTTCACAGGGGTTAATTCTTGAGACTGACCGCCTGGAATTGGTGATACGGCTGCAAAGTAAATTAAGGCGAGATGAATCAGATGAAGCTTGACTCAATCTTCAAGCTTTTTGGAGCAAAAACCGACAAAATGATATTTCCTGAAGTGTGACATATGTCATGGTATCACCCCCACGAACCTGTTCTAATATTGTCTACGGAATAGAGAAACCCCTTGGACACACATACATCAGCAGATATATATATATCGCTTATTGATCGCTGTATCATTGAGCATATTTGAAGTGTCCTCTCCATCTGAAGGTTGGTTGCGCAGATAGTAATATCAATCATTTTCTTTAAGACGGACAGCTAGGTGACCCGAGTTTGTCTTTCTTCCAAATGGGAAAAGCACTCCGCATCCTCCAAGTCGTGCCGCACACGGACCGAACCTTAATTTGCGCGCACAAAGCAGCAGGTAAAGGTCTGGTTGTTTCAGTTCGTTTACACCCAATTGTCCTGTTTCTATTCTAATCTGGTATCATGGCAGACTTACTTTCATTTAGCTTAGTCTTTTATCGTTCGTCTTGTATTGTATTGTTTCTCGGCTTTACTTGATAGATATGCCTTCAATGTTGTTACGCTCACACGAAGCCTATTGACCGTTTCATGATGGTCACCTCGTTGAGACCCGTATTGCAACTACCGTGTTTCATTGCGGTGCAGTAACTTCACTGCAGTGCATCATTTTTGTGAGCATTCATCCATTTATTGTGAAGCTAATTCTAATTCGTTCAACTCAGTTGATGTGGTAGACATCACCAGAACATTCATACCACTTAACCAAAAGTATGTATATCAGCATTTTTGGACTCAGTAGCTCTGCAAACTACAGTTGTGACGGTTTTTCATTGATGTGATATTCACGTCTAACCACGCATCGCCAGTGTCTGTTAATTNTCGCCAGTGTCTGTTAATTAGCTTATTATTCCATTATAATTGCTATTATGTACGTACACTGAGTGGAGTAGTTTTTGTGATAACACACCTTTGCAGAACGTTACCAGAATAATCTATGAACAAAAAATCGCACTGACGTTTAATCACACCCTCACTGATAGTCCGTTGTACAGTGTCGTAACCTCGTGTACACGATTAGATATCCATCATTATAGAAAAAGTTGAGTACTGATTGAAACCATTGTCACAATGTCCCACCTAATCATTTTTACCTAGTTAAATAACAGAGTTGAAAACGTGTTCCTCATTACTTCGGGTGAGATAAAACTAGCTGAGTTCGCAGAAGAAATCACAGTGTCCCTTAGTCAATGTTATAACTGAATTATAACTATGTCCTGTGAGCACGTCCCGCTTTCTGTGCGTGTATGGACGCTGTCGGCGTGAACGTCACTCGAAATGACTGCGGTTGCAAATTTGTGAGCAAAACACAAAGTTAGATATTCTGTTGGCAATCGGTTCAACTGGTGTGATGTTCTGCAAGCTGGCTACTCTGGTTTGTTTGAATGAACCTTTGCAGGTTTGCAGAACAATGTCAAACACATTTACGTTGATGAACCAGTGTATCGAGTACACCAGTCTTATTTCTTTGGAACAGAGAGTGCTTGTTTTGCTGCATGAGTTGAAGCGCCAGACAAGTGTGTTCAAACGATATGCTGATAGATGAACTCTAATTTCTCACTGATAGGCCACGCGGACGAAGACATTTTTCGCAGTACAGTTGCCCTATCAGCTGAAAACTACACTTCCATCATAAAAGCAAAATGCGTCCATTTTGACTGTTCTCAACACAGTGTTATTCGGTGGGCAGATTGGTCAGCAGTCGGGTAAATCACGTCAGCAATAATCCCATGTAAGCAACTGGTTCTCTAGTGGACATCGTTAGTAACAATTAATCAGTGTTTTTCATGACCAGACATTGTATCTATACTTGTTTCACTGGTTCGTATCGTACTCTTCATTATGCGGAACGAACCGATATATGCCTTTCTGGGAGAGTTGGAGGTTTTCATTCAGTTTAGAACACACTCAATCTAACAACCAATCACCAATGCAGTTGCGTCGCACAATGTGCAGGATATTCTAGCCAGTATGTAGTTGTCCGGCGACTCAACCAATAGCAATCAAGGTGCAGAATTTAGCTATGTGTAAACTGTTTTACAACATAAAAATATGTTTTGATCATAAAAACGACGTCTCCGACACAGAACAGCTCACAAGCTGATCTCACCCACAATCACAAAACTGAGAAACTCAGTCACGAGAAGTAGGTCTGTCGCGTGCCCAGAGATTTGGATCCACTATGCTCCCTTATAGCAGTACTCACTAGACAATAAATTACGAAACAATTTTCGAGAGATTATGCTGTCCCTACTGCTACCAAAATTAAATTAGATGTAGTAAAAAAAGTTTGATGTTCATAATGCAACAATCGAAGTTCTTCCCTTCCGGGTGCCTCATTCTCATCTCGCTCCTCCATATTACGACGTCCGCATAGCTCAGCTAGACTTCTGTTACTGGTACATCTTTTGTGATCATTTCTTTAATTGACACCAACTTTTGATAATTAATATTGAGGCATATAATTTTGAAAAACATGTGATATTCGTCTGTACGAACCCCCTTGGTATGATGGCTATGGCTGTACTTTGGAAGACTGAAGCCAAAGTTCACATGTTGTCCACCTCAAAACGAGCATACTGGTCTAACCATCACGTCAAGGCAGTTAAATAATTTGTTGTATCAATTCAAACCGGAATTTGTTTTTGCACAATTCTATTAAATGCATGTTGCTAGTTAATTTTGCTATGTGAGCTTGAAGTGCAGACGTGTCGTGTTCTCCAATCCGTGTATATTCACGACAAACAACCAAACATCCACATTCAATCTGCACAGTTTCCCTGCCCACATCTCGCATAGAATGAAAACTTTTTCTAACGTGGCTGTTCTCCGAGCACAGTGAAAACAACTCCTTGAATGTAACTTTTTTCGTGATTTTGAACAGTTTGACAGTTTAATACATTTTGCTGACATAACAGATTTCTATCCTTTTTTGACTACTTATATCTTCTTGTCACTAGTGCCATATCAGTTTGTCTACTATTTAGAAAAGTGGCATCTGCACAGTGGATATTGGTGATCGTATTTCTACCAACAAAATCGTGGTCAGTCTGTTTGGACAAATAGAGATATCGATTGTAGTTAAACACGTCATGCTTCATTCATTTATTTGGCGATAGAAGCATGTTGAAATCAGTGGTAGACGAATTCCTTGTCGAATAAGAAAGTGTTGTAATATACTCAATCAGGTTGGGAGTTTACAAAAGTTAACGCCTAAGTTGACAGAACAATGAAGAGCCTTGCATTGGCATCATATCCACAATTACACAGGAAAAACGCAAAAATTAAATCGGTGAAAGCCACGTTTGTTTTTTGATTATACGTTATGCTGACAGTAATTTTCATGGTAATTAATACTTCTCATCGATGCAGCGTTTATTCAAGTCTCTTAGTTTTACACATTTATGTAAGCCTATTAATATCTGCCGCCAGTTGGTGCACAGTCTATTTCTTGATGATTTTGAGTAAGTCCTTTGCACTAAAAGTGAATACCTAACACAAAACATGGTCACCTGGAAGACATTCTCTCTGTTGCGGGCAGCTGCAACGGCTAAACGCCGTCCTGTCCTCCAGAAATTAGCAGGCAACTCCGTTCCACGCTTCAACTATTCCCTACAAAGAATAAGTCGTTCCGAACGACTGCATCGTCCCACCGATACCCATTCTATGCTCGCGACAATTTGTAAATCTCGATTTCATTTCCGAATGCTGACCTCTATCACTTCCACCACTTTTCCCTAAGTGAACTCGTAGGTGAAATGTTCGCCCCGCAGACATGTCTTTATGTCTAACCAAAATTTCAAGTCCTCGGAATCGACCAGATCGACGAAAGTTTGTTTCATTTTCTAACCTCTGAGAAGACGAAAGATAGACGATCGACACACTATACGAACTACACCAAGAGTATGTATATCAGCATAACAAAATTAGCCCAATATATGCGATGGAACGTTAGACTTCCAATAAACATTAGGCGCTGTGCCATTCCTTTGAGAAATTGTATCAGAATCTATTTTATCACGCGTGCGGTGAATGTGATAATCCCGGTTTAACACAGTTCTTTGGAAAGCTTTGAACTTTGTCAGCGCAACACTGATTACGCTATCATGACTATCATGCTGTGTGCAACCGACACGCCTTCTGATCGTTAACGTTCTGCCACCCCAGGCCATAGCTGTTAATGTCTGAAAGAACGGTATACCAGTGCTCTTTACGAAAAATCGCTTCTTTTCTCCTCCCGGGGCATTTTTGGACTCAGTAGCTCTGCAAACTACAGTTGTGACGGTTTTTCATTGATCTGATATTCACGTCTAACCACGCATCGCCAGTGTCTGTTAATTAGCTTATTATTCCATTATAATTGCTATTATGTACGTACACTGAGTGGAGTAGTTTTTGTGATAACACACCTTTGCAGAACGTTACCAGAATAATCTATGAACAAAAAATCGCACTGACGTTTAATCACACCCTCACTGATAGTCCGTTGTACAGTGTCGTAACCTCGTGTACACGATTAGATATCCATCATTATAGAAAAAGTTGAGTACTGATTGAAACCATTGTCACAATGTCCCACCTAATCATTTTTACCTAGTTAAATAACAGAGTTGAAAACGTGTTCCTCATTACTTCGGGTGAGATAAAACTAGCTGAGTTCGCAGAAGAAATCACAGTGTCCCTTAGTCAATGTTATAACTGAATTATAACTATGTCCTGTGAGCACGTCCCGCTTTCTGTGCGTGTATGGACGCTGTCGGCGTGAACGTCACTCGAAATGACTGCGGTTGCAAATTTGTGAGCAAAACACAAAGTTAGATATTCTGTTGGCAATCGGTTCGACTGGTGTGATGTTCTGCAAGCTGGCTACTCTGGTTTGTTTGAATGAACCTTTGCAGGTTTGCAGAACAATGTCAAACACATTTACGTTGATGAACCAGTGTATCGAGTACACCAGTCTTATTTCTTTGGAACAGAGAGTGCTTGTTTTGCTGCAT
>QNGE01010044.1:0-11195 GCA_008508345.1 Paragonimus westermani
ACAACAACGTAAACGTTTGCATATCCCTCTCAGTCTACCCGCTCATCAGACCGCCATTCACGTAGAGGGCTGTTCATATCATCCGTGCCGTGTTTTGGCCCCAAGAATCAAGGTTGTCTTCTGTTGAATGCTTCATAGTATGACCCGCTCAACTTGGTGAAATAACCCCAAAGGGGTGCGCCATCGTTCTATATACCGTGGGGATTTGAAGTAAGACCGCCGTGGGAAGCTTATGCTACCTTGATCACCAGGAGGCAACTTGACTTGATGAAACGTGGCACCGCTATCTGCCACAAATGCATACGGGTGTTCATGAGACCGAAGAGGCACAGCGCATGGGTTGTGTACCCAATCTGTTCCAGTAGGCAGTCGGGAGTTCATGGAGGCACCATGGTATTAGGCAGCGCGATCTGGAACTACCCTGACGTTGGTGTGTTTCCTAGGTTCTACTGTTGGCGAATTTCGGGTGAATGCCACGTGCTCCATATCCATAGATTCGAACACTGATTGATTCGGTAGGTACCCGGCGTTGGCTCGCTTCTTTTCTTCTTCAGGCATCGGAACTGTTTCAGCTTGTCCACTAGTGATGTACTCATCCATATTTGACACGAAGCTGATGGAGCACTTTGTCACGCACGAGATGCCTTCTCGAGGTGTGAAGTCTGCGACAGGCTAGCTATCTGCTATTTGGTAAACTCGATTGACCACTCCTCCGAGAGATATCTGGTAGTGGCCATCATCGAATGTCGGGGACCTCCTCATATACTCTGGGGCACCGCGGTCTTCAACAGATAGCACGTGAGATGCACCGGGTTCCGTTAAATCCAAAGTTAAACCTCCTCTCTAGTTGGGGAGACACTGGTGGTACACTGGGGTTTCTGTTGTGCCTGTACGTCTTCTGTCTGTGTTGGCCCAAGCAACGTCCAGCCCAGAGGTCCGTGTATGGCGTACGGGTCTTAACTCTGGCCATACCCCTGATCCAGAACCATGTGAACCAGCGGAACATCGCATCCAATTGACACACAGACTTGCTTCTGGAGTCAAACACCGGCATATCACTTAAATGTATTCAGTTTTACAGCTGCTTGCCTTTGGTTACAAAAATGGGCAACTTAGGCAGTGATTGCACCGACCAGGATCGACCAGCTTTAAGACCTTCATCTGCATCCAAGCCTTCTGTACCAAATGATGCAAAACTGACTTGGACCTTAGTATCATTGGTTAGTGTCCCCAAGATAAACTTATTGAGCTAACCTTCGATGCCTGCTCTTTTAAGTGAGGCACTGTCGACCAATGTGGCATCTGACCCATTGGCCAGGATGGCGTAAGGTGTTACTGTAACAAAAGGTCTTTTGATTCTGGCAGGTACCACTCCGAGAGCTGCGTTGAGTTTGATTGATATTGCTGTTGCATTGCGCACCCTGTTCCCAGTTTTCACCGACGGTAAGCTTCTGTTTCCATGTGTTTCGTTTTCTCTATGCAATAAGGGACGATGCTGTAGTGGGTATCGGTTTACCCCGCATGCGTGTCTTGTCCTACAAACCTTTGAACGATGGTTCAGTTTTGGACATAATAGACGCGGTTTTAACCCCCTGACAACCTCGTGGCAGCCGTCAACACTTGAATTCTGGACGCTGGTTGATACAGTGTATCGCTTCACAATGAGCGCACCGCAGTTCGTGAACATCCCTATGGATCTGAGAGGTACGGTCGGGAACGTAAGCACTCATGATGTATATCCTGTGTTTACTAGGTTCAAGATAGGTTGTAAAAGCACGAGTGCTAGACTGGGGGGGAGCTGTCTGAAGAACCAGGGACCGTACAAATGTTCCTCGTGTTGGCGGTGTCCGTCTTGTCATCTACAAACCGGTTCAAGTCAGCGGAGGATGGTTCCCGCCCATGGCGCAAAAGTGTACTTGCCACCTCAAACCTTTTAGACTGCATCGGCGTGGGCAGCCGTCGGAAATCTCCCATAACGTGCGACAAAAGTCTACTTCGGATCCATGATGGAGTTGTCGCAGTGGTGAGGCACATTTTCATCCTTTTGGACGAATCCGTTAGACACTTCGCCTCAGCTTGCCTGGGAGTGCTTCCTTCTGCCAGTGACCTAACGCAGTAAAGCACAATAACATGTGGTTGATCGGAGTGGCGTCGAAGGATGTTGGTGCTGGTTTTCGTACTGTACATCACTTCATCGCGTTCAGTGCATCCCATCAAAGTACTGGAGGAGATGGAAAAACCGGTTGACAAAGTCGTCAGTGTAGCAATCGACTTTCAACACGAGACTCTGGACGAATCCCCAGCAGTCCATGGGTTCACCACTGAACTTTTCTAAGTCTTTCTTTAGAAGCCCTATACAAATCCTTCTGATGGTCAGCAAGTATCCTTTGGGTTGAATCAGTTGGTTAAATGTTGGGAGCTCCATCTGAGAAGAAAGTCACACAAGAATGGACATCTAGCCGCTTTTTACAACTTTGCTTAATAGCACAGCACTGGAGCTTACTGGGGCTAGTTGAAGTCCGGGGTAGTGAGGGCGGCGGTGTTTTCCTCTTGAACAGGCCGATATTACACACTCTGTCCGTTCACTCGGCCTTTCTAAGTCTTCCTCATAGTCACTTATGCATTCTTTCATTTTATCCCTCATGGCCAGTTGTAATTCTAGCTGCTAAATACGGATTCGGACTGATTTCAGCTTGCATCCATCGGCTGATGTGTTCACGGAAAAGCATTTGTTTAAAATTCATCTTGCAATTCCCTCGTAGACACATTCCGTTAAGACAGTGATTGACTGTAAAACATTTCAAGATTCGTGGCTGTACGCAGTCCATCGTGGCGGCTGTAACCCTCTTGGTTCGGGGCAGTATAAGTCAGATTATTGATGGTTTATTGGATAAGACTGGTTTTGTATATAAATAAGCAACGGTTAGCAAAATTTACAATCTACAACCAAGCGAATTCTGAGCACGGAACTTTTCCGTCAGCCAATATATACCAAAAAGCACGACAGTGTAAACAATCCAATGATCTGGTACGAAATAAACAAAGGGAGAGTTCAAGTGAGAGCTCGTATTGTCGATACAGAATGGGGTACGAGAAATAATGTAAGAAATGTTCGGCCAGTGTTTAATGCAACCAATACATGGGCATATATATATGGGACTCATAGCACAATAGTTAGACCAAAGCGCATAGGTGTAGGAGTAGTTGAGATTGGAGTTATACAGAGTTCTGGCGGTGATTGGGTAGCTGGGTGGTACCATCACTCTGTGGGATGTGAAAGATCGGTGGTTACAGCCCAGTACGGACGACTTTCCATCGCATTCACAGTTTTGCTTGTAGTGATCCGAACACAAATTTCGTTGATTCTGACTAAAGTCAGCAATGCAGCTAATCTTACTCTCTTCTAGGTATTCACTGTAATCCCTAGGGTCGGTGCTACTCATTGTTTTCAGGGATTGTCTTTTATACCCACAGACGCTCGATAACACTGGCCAGTAAAACCTAATAGATTCGAGAGCTTCGAGGCCCTGCCACAAACCGGCGTACCAATCGTTGGAATCACTGAAGTCGCTTTCAACCTAGTGCCGTGTCTATTACTGCGCAGCGTTTTAAACAACTGACGCACGTTTGTACACATGATGAGAAATTGACCGTTTTCAGGCAATCGCGAGCGACGATAGAGTGCACAAGCGTTACAACAGGCTTTTGCTATTCATGCATGATCGCAGTTGTTTGAATTACCAGCCTGCATTGTGGTAACTGGCGGTCGTTATGTCGCCCTTGGTGTGCATCGTTTTTCTGCTGTTTGTTTCGGCTAGTGGTTTTTATTTGCCTGGTTTGGCACCCACCAACTACTGTCCTGTAAACTCACCCGGAAGTAAAAAATGCAAGGTACTATTATTTTGTGGTCTTCAACTTGTCAGAGTAACGTTCCGCTATATGTGAATAAACTGACGTCACCGAAGTCCTTCATTGCGTACGGTTATGAAAAGTAAGTGTGGCTGTTTTCTACCAGTGGCACTCGGCGTTTATCCTTATTGTTATGTGGTTTGCTAATCTTTCAACACAACTGCAGTGTTTGAGTTCGTAGTGTTAGAACTGTCCGAGGGAATAATGCCCATTCAGTTCTTACTATCGGAAACCGAACGACAGTGAACAAACGACTCGGCGCGTTAATATGGACTCTGGAGAATGAGGCCTATATCGAAAATACATCAAGCTAGTGAGACGCGGAGCGAATTGTTTTTAGTCCAGAATCATCAAAATTTTGCTGTGAAATGTCACTAACGACATCACTTAGCACAGTTGCGACATTGGTATACTGTTTATGAGCTTAGAATCAGACTTGCTACATTCGAACGTCCTGTTTTTTGTACTTTCCATGTGATGTTTTTAAAATTCCAAATGTGAAAACCGGGTTTTCAGTTTTCGATTGGCGTCCTGCGACAACCGAGTCGTCATCTTAATAGCCATCCAACTTAGGTGTCTGCGTTCCCACGAAGAGCAGCTCACGTACCAGTTATTGGTGTGCGCATGAGTGTGACCATCTGAGCCTTACTCTTGGGTTTCTGGCCGATAATTGGTGCCGGCTCCCTGTCTACCTTTTGAGTAACAGTTCACGGTGTTGGAACTGTCCAAACAGAATAATACCCAGTCGGTACTCACCGTGAAAAACCGCTCGCCAATAAAAAAACAGCGCGTTGACCCCCGTTTGTCGATGCCGACTTGGAAAACAGAGTGTACAGATAAACACGTCAAGCTGGTGTGGCTCGGAGCGAGTTGTGATTTTAACCCCGGGATGGATATTACGAAATGGACAAATTGACCAAAACAAAAGTGGGTGGAAAAAAGATCGCCAAAAATGTACGAATGGATGCGACTTTCAAAATCATTATTTATTATGGTCGCTACAACTGGAGGGATAGGCATTGATATCCGTTTGACTTATCCGATGACTATGTTTTACCCGCTTCCACCACCCTCATTGAGGTTTAGTGTTGAAATTGAGCCAGAGAACATTTGATTGCTCGTGTGGGTTAAGGGGATTGGTGAATCAGCCCTCACGAGGGGTTCTGGGTCATCATGGATTGGATTATTTATAATCAATTGTTTGACAAGGTGGGCAGTTATGCTATCCGAAGCGTGCATTTCGGCCAGATTTGTTCAGTGGACCTGATAAGTATGCCGTCATGTTAACGGTGTACTAGGTTATATGCTCAGCTTGTCTTTCAATGTGATTCTGGCAAAGGTTTGGTAAATTTTGGGGCGTCATTGCTGGGTTAATGGTTATTTTCACGGCGTCTACCGTTCAACAAACTACAGTTTATTCCGTATCCGATCTCATCCCAACTGCCAAACGATGGCACTGCGACCACATGCCTATATTGTTGCGGGCGCAAGGGAACATGGTTCTGGTGTCTGTTGTAGCTTCTCTGAGTGGGATGACCGTTCGTGTGCAAAGTTGATAAATGATGACCGTAAAGAGTCTTCAAAGTGTACAAAATTGGCGGAATCAGTATAACCAGAAGAGCAACCGAAGCTTAACAGGAGTTATTTGCAAAACTGTCTCCATTTAAGTTTTTGTTGATTCTAAGGTTCAGGGCCCTTGAATGTGTTGCTCCTTCCTACATTGGACATCTACTGGCATGAGTGATCTAGACTTCGGAATCAGTAACTGGAGCCGCAGATCGCATCTGACGAGTACATGTTTGATTGTCATTTCTCCTGTAATTTTCTCGGGTTCTGGACTGTCTTAATGTTTCACCATTGTACAACGTCTGAGAGTATCTCGCCCTTCTGTTGAAGGGACGGTCGAGTGAAATTGTTATGTACAAGTGAGGAACGGTGCGAATCAAGCTTGTGCAAGTGTTTCAATGGTGGTAGTATATTGTTATGCATCCATACCGCTGTAGGGAATGCGCCACACAGAGATTTCCAGGTCCTTTTGAACAGAGCCTTGTTCAGAGGTAGTAACTGTCACGACTGCAGTATTTGATGAGTTTCGGATAGGCGTAACCTCACATTCACCAACATCGAATTTCATTTGGTTAGCATGAGGTCGATAATTAGGATATTAGGGTCACCTTATAAAATAAAAGAACAGTTCACAGTGCTTTTGATGTGCAGAAGTGGTGATCCCAGCACCGGGGGGTCAATTAAAATAGGAATATTAGTTGAGATCAGCAGTAGATGTGGGCCAAGAAGTGATATCCAGCAGTGACTGTGCGGGCAGTGCTTGTTCAACAACTGGTCTCTTGATGGTCAATAAGTCCAACGACACTAATACTGACTTGCACTGTAGATCCCGTCAAGGTGATACGTCCCAAACGCAAATCAACTACCCGTCCAGCGATAATCAATCGTGTAGATTTAAGTATCCGTCTAAAAAAAAGAAATGAGAAAATAGTCAGTGTTCAACAAAGGGACACGACAAGCGGACTGCTTTTTCATAAGTAGATCTGAAGAACTTGACTACGAAAATTCAAAACATCACTAGGGTTTACGACAGAAAGTCAACTCCTAGACCGTTGGCTACAGCGAAGTTCGTCTCAGTGTACGACTAGCGCAAGGGTGTCGCTGGTCACCATTTCAGCAATAGGTTTTAATCGTACGGTTTCTACCCATAGCTGTAACTTGATCGTTTCGACCTCTATTTGGCGACATTCCATCGAACTGTATTCTGTTGGCATCCCATTTTACGTGATGGACGGCTGTACTGCCGAAAAACTATCGACACGTACGCGCACCTTACCAAGAAGCTTTCTGTTTTTGTGACTTAATGACTCATTCTTTCGTTTCATTTATTCTTTGACAACCAGAAGCCTGATCAAGACGGCCGGACCATTGTTCACCACAAATACAGAAAAATGGATGAAACGAAGCTGAATGAAAGAACTCGGAATGTTGTGACCGCTAGTACATGATTAACCACGACACATTGTCACTCCGGATAGTGGTTCTAGTCAGCGATATGAGTGATCACCAAAACCTCAGCAGTATTTCATACACATGTATATATGTCGGAAACAGACACCGAACATCCTTGACGCGAGTGGACCAAGTTTTGCAGCTGTATGGTAAGACTGCCATTACGGTGGTATACACTCAGCCTTCCACAGAAAGACTGAGAGCATGCCGACGCTATGGATGGCGTAAGTTGACAAACGCCGTCCGAGGCTCTGCTGTGTGATTTGTCATCTTATCAGACATTTCGCCAGCGCTGATACAGCTCCCAAGATACATACACTTCTCGACTGCTTCCAACTGTTCACCACCAAGGGTTTGAGCAAGCGTAGAGTCCTGTCATTCTTACAACAGTACCTTGCACTTAATAGGTCTAAATGTGTATCAACCTGACGATCTGAAGCCTCTGATCTTAGATGGTCTGGGCTCCCTGTGAACCTTCACAAGTTAGAACGATGTCGTCTGCAAACTTTCTTGAGTGCCTGGATGTAAATTCACACCATCATATTCGCAGTCTGCCAGAGCACATTGTAGGATTTCATCTACTGCACAGTTGAATGGGTAGGGAGAGACTGGCTAATCTTGCCGCACCCCAATTGAGATGGTAAAGGTCGGTGATACACTGCCGTAAGTCATTAAATGTGACAGTAAATTGCTTTCAGGATGTTCGATTACTTCCCAGACACACCCTTTCTCAATAGACAGTCTCAGAGCGCAGCTACTGTGTCAACCGAATCGGAGGTTTCTGTAGTGTCCTGGAAGACCACTTGTTGGCTTCCTGTATGAATCGTAGAATTCATGCATCTGGCAGAGTGTGGAAATGTAATCAGTGCAGCCACGGCCACGGTGAAACCCAGGTCGCTACGCACGGATGTGTTCTTCACGTGTTTCGCCGGGCGTCTGAAGTACAATGGCAACGAGAAACTTTGGCGCAATAGGAGTCAGGCTAACTCCTCTGTGGTTTGTAAGCAAATTGCGTGAACTTTTTTTGAAAATGGGGGCGATGTTAGCCAAACCTCAGTCATTTGGAACCGCTTCACTGATCCAGAGATCCTGGAGCAGAACCATCGGCTCTTCAACTAAGGCTGGGTCTCCATCTAAGCAAGGGTAGGAGTGCTCGTTTGGGCCTGGTGCCTTGTGAAGTTTCAGAAACTTCATCTCAAGAAGGACGGGCCCAGTAGCTTCGGGCTAGCCCACTCGTTTACCCGGGCAGGGTAATCAGAGCCTTTATTTTCGGTGACCACACTGTTGCTTGACCACCATATAGTTTTACCCATCTGCTGTTGGTCTCAAGATATTGTCCGCTGCGACAACCGCTTATCTGACATGTGGGTGCGTAACCCAACCGTCACAGGTTATGTGGTGATTAGTGAGCCAGTTGGTCACGTATCCAGAACGTTCAGCATTACGTGCTGATGAACCCTCCCATAGTTCACGCGTTCATCCCACTTGATGGAGACTGATTAACTGAGACAGCGGTAATCAGACACAGCAAGCCTGTTGGCGTTTTCGTCACAAACAGGCCATGTTTCCAAACAGTGTAGCAGAATCAGATGCATACGGGCATAACAGTGGCCGGACGTCTCTTCGTTTCCACAGATATCGTAAGTTGACGAAGGCAGCCTGTCTTTGAAATCTCTGTTGATCTCTCAGCGATATCACAAGCTGACGAGGTATCACTACCCAACTATGCGAAACTGCCCCCAATTTCAAGCTGAATGCCTTCAGTAAAGAACACCAGCATTGCGACAGCACTTTGCACGTTAAAGATGCAAAGCGCATTTCATACAAACCTGCTTCACCACTTACCTTGTTCAACGTGTTCTGCTTGTCTTCCGCAAAGGGGCTAAGCAACACTATATCGTTGGTCAACCTAGCGCCAGGAAGAAACTCTGCAAAGCTTATCGGGTAAAGTATGCCTTCTAGAATTTCGACCACGACAAACATTATCCAAATGTAAGGATTCGGCACCTGTGACGAACATCACTAGAAATGATGAATACCCGGCACACTTGTCCACATTCGAGTTGCGCAGTGACCGTCCAGTAATAGCAGATTCGTGTATTTTCCAGGGATTCTCTACGAAGAAGGCTCAAGAGAATTTTACAAGCAGTCGAATCAAATGCAGACTTTGAGCCTAAAAATACGGCGACCGTCAGTTGCTTGTAGGAATGTGGATGCTCCACTGTCCACCACAGGGTAGAAGTGTAGCCAACACACCTTCGACCGGTAGGACTCCCGTCTCTACTTATCCAGCCTTCCTTGGGCTCAGTCGTCTGACGTACCATGAAGCCAGTGAGTGAACTGGACGCAACAGACGCTAGAATGATGGCTGTGTGACAATGCGTTTTTCACATGGACTTCGGACTCCCTTTTTGAAAGCTGGAACTACTGTTGGTAAACACTGTTCACGAGGCATCTGTTCAGTATCCCGATCCATTTGAGGATGTTTTTTCAGTTCGGGCATCGAACTCTCTCCATCATCCTGGATTAGATGGAAGGAGAATGTGTGATCCGAACGCATTGCTAATTTTAAACAACTAAAGCTCCGGGGCCACTTCCACTTCTGACGAAGGGCCGTCTGAAACACAGTAACCGATGAGTTGAATTCCGTCGTCTACATGGTCTGGTTCAAGCCAACTGAGCTGTCCCTCAGAATGTTCATCCTACCTGCCAGGTCGACGCGATTGGCTGGTGATAAGTTTTTAGTCAGATCGCGCCTAAGTTCTCGACGGTCGCCTTCACATTCAAATCCAAGTGTAATAGAGCGACATTTGTTCATATGGTCAATTGAACTAACGGAAATCCACTTCTGTTGCAGTTGCACAGATCCATCGGGGCATACCTCTTCATGACTGCTGCGACTCTTCATGATACCTGCTTGTTCCCACTGTTCATTAGGCTCTGTCACTTGACTCAAACTGGGGAATTTGTTCACCAATGCTTCCTGGTAAGCGTTCTTTACACTTCTCGCTCGAATGCCAGCTGAGTCTCTTGCGTTTACGAGTGTCGGCCCTCTGGGCCAGTGATAAGACAGAATGGGCACACGCAACAGCATGGACTGAATCCAGCTAATTGTTTAGAAAGTCACGACAGTTAAACAAAATAGCCCCACCTGCAACTTACTGCTGTGTGATCCAGCTGTTACCATGACTGATGAACACAGGGAGGTCTCCATGTGACACAGTGCCTCTTCTTTTGTTGGATTGCGGTGCTCGAAGTGCAGTGACTGCGGAATGC
Organism: Paragonimus westermani; assembly: GCA_008508345.1. NCBI lineage: Eukaryota > Metazoa > Platyhelminthes > Trematoda > Plagiorchiida > Troglotrematidae > Paragonimus > Paragonimus westermani. The sequence continues at coordinate 10,204 of QNGE01010044.1, forward strand.
ACACAGTTACAACTGTCCGTCTTCACTGCCAGCGGACACCAAATGTACCTCCCAGCTGCTTTCTCTCTGGAGAAAGACGATCAAGGTGGGCTTTAAAAACAACGGCTAGTATAATAATCAGTGTTTAGTTTACTTACGATTGTCGACGAGGCCGTTGTAAAGCGCATCATTGGTAAAATCAGAACAGCTGTCCGTTTAGGGCGTACACTGATATAATGAATATGCAGTGCTTTTTTGACTCTCGTTGATAGACTTTAATCGATGTACCGGGTCTGATAGCAAATAAGCAACTGTTCACTGGGATCCAACCGAGCAAACATTGCTCCGTCCTGGAACTCATCGCGATTCCCACTTGGTCGCGAGACTCGGCTTTATTGTCACCAGAGACCTTGAGAGAGAAGCGTTTGGATCGACAGTTACCTAGAAATGAACTCTGGTGGGTAGTGGTGCTGGGATCGTAGACTCGCGTCTCTGGCACATAACACACATCAAGCTCCAAGCTTGAGAATGCTTGTCAAGACGGTTTGCTTACGAACTTGTTGGTGAGTGCGGATATTGAACGTTCAAATGTTTAGCAGTTGTCTGGGCTCTTGAAACAAATTGTTGCTTAAGGTTGCAGAGAAGAACCAACGGTATCCCGAACCACTGTATCCACGGATGTAGCTCAAAGCTGAAGATAGTTTCCCTGAGAACGACAACTAACTCCCAGCCGTTTATGCCACGAAAATGGCACCGTGTCCCTAATCTCCAACTAAAAATTGACTTTCAAGTCAACAATTAATGGTTTTCTGGTCCTACCCGAAGTCACTGTCTCAAGCATCTGACGTAATATCGTGTTTAGCCGTAGCTCGCAGTGATTACGACAGGGATTTCTAGTCCCGTTCGTTGTCCACGGTGGTGAGTAAGCTTAAGCATTGCATAGATCTAGAGGGCTATACTGGCTAGAATTTCTGTCCTATCAGGCCGTCAGACCAAAAGCTGTTACATGCGCA
>QNGE01010046.1:0-11193 GCA_008508345.1 Paragonimus westermani
TCCAGACACGCCTTTCAAGACGTCTGAAAGCAGCACTAGCCTACGACACATGCGCTCTCAGCTCGCGGTCCGCGGACAAACCTGTCGACAAATTTCTACCCTAGTAGCAAAAATCCCACAGCTATTCACAGTGTCTCCAGCGAAGCGAAATTGGGGTGGAGGTACACAAGCAGCGCCTCCACCAAATTTCGATGCTGTCGAAGCGAAGGCTGTAGCCAGACATTGCAGCTTTCTTTCACTGTGTGCCAGCAATGCGCTGTCATCTGCGAACAGAAGTGCTGTCATCTGCGAACAGAAGCATGAGCATTGTTGAGGTCTGTAGATGGATTGTAACGCCGAAACGTCGGACATTCAGCAGACGCCCGTTCATCCAGTACTCGACCTCAACACCATCCTCCCAAGAGTCCTGGAAAGCAAATATTACCATGGCAGTCAACTATGAGCTAAGTATGGCTGGAGCTAGAACACAACCCTGCCTTACGCCAGTGACGGTGTCGAAATCGTCAGAGGTCGATCCACACGATTGCGCCTTCGTCTTCATGCCCACATGCAACAATCTAACGATAGTGACAAATTTACCTGAACATCCAAACTTACCAAACATCGTCCACGGCGCTTCATGGCTCACGGAATTAAAGGCCTTGTTGAAGTCCACGAACAGGGCATACAGGGGCTGATTCAGTTCCCGGGACTTCTCTTAAAGCTGTCGAGCAGCAAACACCAGGTCGATCCTACTCCGACTCAATCGGAATCCACACTGCTCCTCCGGAACATTCGCCTCCGAAACGGTCGCATTCAGTTGGTTCAGGAGGATTCTGGCAAGTACCTTGCATGCCCAGCTCAACTGGCTGATATCCCGGTAGCTGTCGGTGCATTGTTCGCTACCCTTGTTTTGAGGGAGTCATTAAAATCTTGCGGCATCACCTCGTGCTCTGAAATGGAGCAAACCAGCTGGAGCAGCGCGCCCTCCAACGCCGGCTCGCCATTATCCAGGATCTCACCTTGCAACCCATTCTTGCCTGCAGCCTTCCTGTTGCTCAGTTGTCCGATCGCCCTCTGCAGCTCCAGCAGATCTGGGGCGAGAGCAATCGGAGATCGACGTCCTGTTGCGGCAGGCTGTTCACAGCCACCCGATCAATTGTGGCNCCTGTTGCTCAGTTGTCCGATCGCCCTCTGCAGCTCCAGCAGATCTGGGGCGAGAGCAATCGGAGATCGACGTCCTGTTGCGGCAGGCTGTTCACAGCCACCCGATCAATTGTGGCAGGGCGGTTTAGCAGGCTGTTGAAATGTTTGCGCCATATTCTAATAATGTCCTCAGGCTGCGTGCAAGAATAGCCACTGTCCACGTCTACAAGTGCTTTAGTAGACTGGATAGATGGACCTAAGAACGCTTTAAGCGAATCGTGAAACTCCTTGTGTTGCCGACGATCTGCGGGACCCCGAAATGCGCTCGACCTGTTTCCTCCACCAGTTGTCCGAGAACACACTCATGAACCTAGCCTTATTCGTTCCATTGGCCGGCTGCATTGTGGATGTGGCGAACGCGGCATTCTTCTCCCGTACCAACTTGCAGATAGCCACGTTTTTACCGGTGAACCAGTCCGGGGGTTTCATGTGCTCCACAGCGGTCGTCCCGGTGGTTGCTGCCGTGACCTTTTCCCTGAGCTGTTGTCAAATACCCTCGGGGGTAGTGGATACAGGAGCGTTTTACAGACGGGCGACGACTGCATGTTGAAAGGCAGTCTTCGTCTCACAGTTCTCCAGCCGTCTGATATCCAACTTCTGCTGTTGCCCCGAAGATCGACAATAACCGGACTCACGTACATTAATAATCAATTTGGTCCTGACCAGCCTATGATCCGTGCTACATTCGGTGCCGTGCATCACTCGCGTGATGCGCACCTCACAAATGTCGCGCTGCCGCACAATCACGTAGTCAAGCAGATGGCGGTGACCGCTTCGTGGATGAGTCAACGTCGTGATGTCGCTTTCATCCAGCTGGAATCGGGTGTTCCTTATAGCCAGCTCGTGAGTAGCACGCAGGTGCAGCAGGCGATCACCGTTCTCGTTGACTGAACTAATGCCACAGGGTCCGAGGACTCCCGGCTAAGCTAACGAGTCGCGCCCCACCCGAGCGTTCGAGTCGCCCAGAACAAGCAGTCAGTCACTCACCGGCACCGACCGGATTGTGGCTGACAGCTGATCATAGAACTGGTCACTCGTACCGTCAGTGTGACTCATAGTTAGACCACAAGCTAATAAATGTAGCACACACCTCGACCGAGTCGCAGGCGAATCGACAGCATCTGGTGGCCGATGCCGTGCGTTTCGTCTATCATCAAAGCATTGATGTGATCAGCAACTGCAAAACAGACACCATGCTCCCGTACAATGTCTGCCGGGTGAATTATCCAGTAGAACGTCTAGCCAGCACCGACTTCCTGCAAATTACCTTGTTCTGCAGGCCTCGTCTCACTCAAAGCTGCTGCGTCGGTTCCATATCAGCGCAGCTTCATCGCGATCAGGGCGGTGCGCCGTTCCGGTCGTTCTATGGTGCTTCAACGATCCAGCAGCTTGTGCACGTTCCACACCCCAACGGTAAGCGTCTTGCGTCTCCGAGCCTGCCTCAAATTGATCTTCAGGGCACTGAAACATGATCGAGCGTTATCTGCTCGGGGGTTCGTGGTCAAGGGGAAGTATGGTGGCGAGTGTCTGACTATCGTATTTTCGCCTATCCACCCTGCCATGTGCAGTGGATAAGGCCACCCGGTCTATCCTGCGCGACGGCCGATGCAGTATGGTAGTTGGATTATATCGTGTGATCACTGTTTGTATGGACTTCGGATACTGCTAGGCGGCTGAAACCTGTGTAGAAGGGCGATTATGGTCCTCAAAAAAGCCTTTGGATAAAAAGCCTGTACCGCAAGACAGCAGGTGACTCACACAAACACACGCACACGCGACAACATCAACCACCAAGGAGAGGATCGGCAGCCATATCAAAACAACTCCAGCACTCACCCACAGGAACATTAACACTGTACACACGATCTCAGCAGACAGACATACAGTCAGTCCAGGCAAAAAATGCAAGCGCCGTGCCCAGCAAAGCCACAACACACTGTTACCACGAACAACGGACGCATCTGCTTTTTGTCTGGCTGCTCCTCTTCGGCCAATCTCACAAGGTTGAACCTGTAAGGACCTTCCGATCGAAACAGCACACAAGCCTGACCACCACACAAGGGTGGCAGAAAGGGTCATGTACTGCATATTGCGCACATAAAAGCAACTAAGTGTCAATTGGAACTTTACTAGCATACAACTGGTTTCTCAACGACCAACAATTACAGGGTATGTTAGCAGGCACAACTCCAAGTGTTTAAGACACTCACAATGAGCTTGGAAGAATAGTGTAGGATCGTAACTGTCCTCATCTAACTGACATCCGTCGTGCCCAAAGTTTTTGAAGTGTGCGTCGGTACCCGGTTCACTGATATATAGCAAGACACACAAACACAGATGCCCATAAACATCAGTATACAAAACAGACACCAAAAGTTTCTCAGCAGGAGAGGGTGAACAAAGAAACATCACACCAAGAATGAAACATAAGTGATATAACACTGAATCAAGCAGTCTGCGGTATCCCGGAAGTGAAGTGTTGCTCTTCATGATGCCAACGGAGCATTAAAGAAGTGTCACATGCAGCTATGCGCAACACACAACCGTCCGACCACATGGATATTATTGATTGTGTGGAAATGAGTGGTTGCATATGCGTAACCGCTTGAGTATGGTTGTGTTGACCTCATTTTGTTAACGGATTCGCAAGAAGATGTTTCATGTCTCCTAGATAAAATACGAGTTGCAGTTGCATTTTTCTCTCCATTATGCGCAAGCCTGTCATTCCGTACTCGTGGAGCACGAGGATTAGATGGATAAAGACATAAACCAGATCCTCATAATGGTAGCGGGGATCTGATATCTACTAATGAAATATATCAGATTATCAGTGGCCACGTCCTGTGAACTGGACAGAGCTGGTCAGTTCAGAGAAAATCACGCAAATCAGAGTGGCTAGCTCATTGTGGTGACTGTGAACCATCCGAAGATGATAGATTCACAGGTAGAAGGGCAGCCGAGTAGGACACCCGAAAGTATTTGTTTGGATTTCGCTTGTACTAATGGGGCATTTGAAAATCTGGCAACTGTAGGTTTCACAGGGATTGAGCTTGAAGACCGTATCAAACGGAAGGCGGTAATTTCGGCGCAAATCCCTGTTTGCCAAATGAAATTCCAAATCTCACAACCGAATTTACACCCACAGACCCAACAGTCCATCGGCAAAAAATAAACAGCACTGATGAGAAGATTCGAATATTTTAAAAGGTGCCATAAATTCTAGCTTGGTGATAAGAAAACATCCACCAGTTTTGCGAAAAAATCATTATCGACGTTAACCCACTTTTCAAGTATTATAAATGGCTTTATTGTAATCTTCGCGATGAGGTGCGCCATTCCAGAACCTGGGAGTGTTTAACATTGCGGTGTTTTGAAGATATCGCCAAAGTGGAGATATACGACCACCCGATGTTGGCATTGTATTTCAATAAGAATACTAGCATATTTGACAGTGAAATATATGACAATGTTTCTCAGCTCCCTTGTCTATACGTCATTTATAATATGCCCCTTCTTTGCAGGTAGACACTGGTCGACGAACCGTTGTTCCTAGAAATAGTTAAAAATCCCCGTATCAATCACGTAAAAACATTGGTTCCAGCGAACAGAACTGTTTTTGATATCTTCGCATCTTAGCCTAGTACACTTACGTATCAAGTCAGTTAGCAACAATGGAAGTCATTGATGGAGAAAAGGTACGGGGGTAAGGCGATTGAGTACAACACAAACACAACTTAGTTGTGGTTATGCTCACAAGGTTTTAGGAGGTTAGTGTTAACTGGGGTGAGCCGGTGGGTCAGGATCGAATTTCCTCTCGACCTTGGAAGGATTAGACGGTAAAGATAGAATGTTGGCAAGTGAAAAGTAGTACTGGAGGACTCAACGACGGTTAAAACAGGCTGACACCATTAGTGTACATATATTCTAGCGTATCCGTCCAATATGAACCCGTATGCGGTGGCCGTACGGACTGCCAAAGATATATTTAGACGACGTACCGCTTGTACCGATAACTGACATATGTAATTCACCCTATCATGCTGTTGCACAATGGCTTGTGAATACCCTTGGTCCGGGTAAGAAAGAGATTAACAACTATATTTTGAGAGATACGTTTGAACTTGTTGATTCTACCGTTCATCTTAACTGGTCGGACGAGAAAATGATATCTTCAGATGTCTCGTCTTTATTCTCCAACGTCCCTCCAGCCGAAACAACACAAGTTTCATGTGATTATATCGAAAGTTGCAGGATCAAAGTCAGCCTACTCGCGACTGTGCCGAGTGGGTTATTAACCTTCTGCAATAGCAACATTCAGTTCCACTTCAATGGTGATCGTTAGTACCAGATTGATGGTGTAGCTATGGGTTCACCGTTAGGCTCGTTACTGACAGGTATTTTCATGAGCATGCTCGAGAACAATCGGCTGGGGAGATTTTCAAACAACAAGTTACTATCGACGATATATAGACGTTGTTTTTGGGCGGTGGACAGAACGAAAGCTCTACAGAGGCTTTCGACCGTTTTCAACAAGCCGAATAAGAACAACGCGTTTACTTTGGAACAAGAAAATGATGAAAATATGCCACTTCAGCACGTAGCACTAACGCGCAGATGAGATGGATCGCTACAGCGAAGCATATTTAAAAAAACCTTGATTGGGCAATATCTACCCCACCCACATCTGTGTGCCGATTAGTCTGAAACAGGGTCTTGTACGCTGCTTGACAAATAAGGCAAAAAGAATCTGCGCTGGAGATACGATAGAATAGAAGCCAAACATGACACAGGATATCATTTCTAGCAATGCTCCACCTGAGAAATTCATTGTCAGAAACTTGTAAGACATGCGTGCCCCAGTTACCATGGCTGATAGGTAAAAGATAAATGAATAAAAAAATATATTTCTCAACGCGTATGTGAGAAGCGCGCTTGGTTATGCGCGATCACTGTAGATGGTTACGAACCATACAAAAACGAATAATTAAACGGTAGCACAAACGTGGAGTCTGTTGCAAGAAGGACGTAATCAGAAAGAAAATGACTGTGGTTTACGAAACTTTGACGCACGCAACAGAGAAAGAGATAGTTCGCTCACTTCATAGATTTAGTCTCAAAAATGAAGTGTTACACTAATTCACTGTTTACAAGGTTGTGGAATGGGCGATTTTTCAAATATTTCAAGGTCACCCCGGGAGGATGTTCGAACTCACCTTCGGAATTTTTTGCTGTTAGGGAATAAAATTGGCTTCCGGGAATTGTCAAGATCGATCGGATTTGGCGAGCCATGGCGGAAAATCCCAGAATTGAGCGAACGAATGGGCAGATTCCAACGCAGGATTTCGTCGATTGCTCGAAAACGTCAGAAAGTAGAACATCTCTATTTTGCTTTGCCTTTAGAAGGTGACGCTGCAGTCGAGCTGATAACGCGCCAACCAAATGATGCGATTAGCACTACCTCCTATGCTGCAAGTCCTGTCGTAACGTTCCACTCAAAACGGACGGTGCCACTTAATCTGGAAGACAAGATGCCCAACAGTGGAGCCTCATTTATTTAATTATTCATCTGACTGTCCCCGTGGTTCAGCATATATTGGTCATTCGTGAGCCCTGCCCGGCCTGGCTTGCTCCGGAACATCAAGGAACATTGACTCATCCGGCCTGGCCCATCTAGTTGACCGTGACCGACACAGCGTTTCACATTGTCTACCATGCCCCTGGCGTCGCGCCACGAGAGATCGGGTGCGCATCATGTCCATAGCCGAGGCGGTCACAACCTGATTACGCCAACCGGATTTGTGCGTTCAAAACCAGTTCTCTCACACCTTTTAATTACCATAGCCGAGCACGTACGCTAAGCTCACGAGGTAATTTGATCATGTGCCACCAACTCACCCCAGTTAACATTAACCTCCTAAAACCTTGTGAGCATAACCACAACTAAGTTGTGTTTGTGTTGTACTCAATCGCCTTACCCCCGTACCTTTTCTCCATCAATGACTTCCATTGTTGCTAACTGACTTGATACGTAAGTGTACTAGGCTAAGATGCGAAGATATCAAAAACAGTTCTGTTCGCTGGAACCAATGTTTTTACGTGATTGATACGGGGATTTTTAACTATTTCTAGGAACAACGGTTCGTCGACCAGTGTCTACCTGCAAAGAAGGGGCATATTATAAATGACGTATAGACAAGGGAGCTGAGAAACATTGTCATATATTTCACTGTCAAATATGCTAGTATTCTTATTGAAATACAATGCCAACATCGGGTGGTCGTATATCTCCACTTTGGCGATATCTTCAAAACACCGCAATGTTAAACACTCCCAGGTTCTGGAATGGCGCACCTCATCGCGAAGATTACAATAAAGCCATTTATAATACTTGAAAAGTGGGTTAACGTCGATAATGATTTTTTCGCAAAACTGGTGGATGTTTTCTTATCACCAAGCTAGAATTTATGGCACCTTTTAAAATATTCGAATCTTCTCATCAGTGCTGTTTATTTTTTGCCGATGGACTGTTGGGTCTGTGGGTGTAAATTCGGTTGTGAGATTTGGAATTTCATTTGGCAAACAGGGATTTGCGCCGAAATTACCGCCTTCCGTTTGATACGGTCTTCAAGCTCAATCCCTGTGAAACCTACAGTTGCCAGATTTTCAAATGCCCCATTAGTACAAGCGAAATCCAAACAAATACTTTCGGGTGTCCTACTCGGCTGCCCTTCTACCTGTGAATCTATCATCTTCGGATGGTTCACAGTCACCACAATGAGCTAGCCACTCTGATTTGCGTGATTTTCTCTGAACTGACCAGCTCTGTCCAGTTCACAGGACGTGGCCACTGATAATCTGATATATTTCATTAGTAGATATCAGATCCCCGCTACCATTATGAGGATCTGGTTTATGTCTTTATCCATCTAATCCTCGTGCTCCACGAGTACGGAATGACAGGCTTGCGCATAATGGAGAGAAAAATGCAACTGCAACTCGTATTTTATCTAGGAGACATGAAACATCTTCTTGCGAATCCGTTAACAAAATGAGGTCAACACAACCATACTCAAGCGGTTACGCATATGCAACCACTCACTTTCACACAATCAATAATATCCATGTGGTCGGACGGTTGTGTGTTGCGCATAGCTGCATGTGACACTTCTTTAATGCTCTAGGGACTTGGAAGGAGATCTCCATCGCATACATTAGGCGGGCACTTGGCGGTTACCTCCTTATTGTCAGTAAACCGACCGTGAGAACTTCTTCTTGAATATCCTTTCCTCTTCCATTCATCATGTCTTCCTTTCCGGATGGTCATACACAATCCATATGCTTATTTTGATGGATGGCCTGATGGATGCCAGAGATAGTGACATCTGTGTTGTTATCCTCGGCGACCGCTTCACGCACGGTCGTCTTGCGCATAAACTAGAAGCTTATGTGTTTCAAGGTATGTATATCTGCCAGATTACGCTCTCCGTTTGTAACAAAACGTTCAGGGGGAAACCGAATCGGACCCTTCATCCTTCCACCCGATCTCAGCTGGAGTTCTTCAAGGATTCGTAAATTCCCCACGGATGTGTAATATATATACCAAAGACCTCCCTGGCCTTATTTTCGGCAACACTTTCCTTTATGCTGACGGCTCAAAATTCTGGAGTGCTTGTGATTCCAACTTGCTACAGATTAGCGTTGGCGGTATCATTGCTGATCAGACGACAGCACACACTCTCTGAACGACAGCACTTGTTCTTTCATGTGAGTCAGGTGACACGTCGAGAACCTGTTCATAACGCACAATACACATAATGCGACAGACGTCAAGACAGATAACCTGAAGTAAGATCTAGGGATCTGGCCAATGACTAGTTCATTCTTCTGTCATCGCTTCCTGCTATGATGCTGAAGTTAATCTTACCCTGAATTTACAAACAGGCTTCTCAAACGCCCCACCGGGTCCATGTAAAACCACTGCTTGGTTTTGCTAATTAATTCGCACACACCGGGTGAGAGGAAACACAGTCGCCGTTGAACCTACCCTGCAAGTAGCCATCAAAATGTTGACCCACTTGCTGCATGTCCCTGCGGATCAGCTCTTGAAATCCTTGATCCCCATTCATCTTGGTTTCTTTGGATCCGCAAAGACATAATTCCTATACGTTTCTTCTTCGGCGCAGGATTCTTGCAGCAGTTTTTGACCTCATCAGCTGGTAGCGGTCGGGGTGGGTTTAACAGGACGCCTTGAAAGCTATCACCACGGACCCTCCTCATGCAACGATTCTTTTCCTATAGGGTTATCAACCACCAGAACGACTTTCCATCAGATATCGTTACCTGCCCATTTGGGGCCCGTCTGAAAGTGTGGGGATATACCCATCCTCTTACTCAATTTGTGAACTTATCACTCTTAACCAGCACCTTCCCCCCTCAGTGGAAAACCTCAATCATTATGCCTCGTCACAAGAGTGGTCCAAGGCAGGACGTTAGTAACTATCGTCCAATCAATCACACATCAATCTGCTCGAGAATGTTTGAGAGGATAACAAAGGTGCACATAGTCGAATTCGTAAGGACACCAGATTATAAACTCTTCACAGCACGGTTTCCTCAGCAAACGCTCTTGTGGACATGTCAGCTGGAATTCTTAAATCATATATTGACATCCGTTGACGCAGGAAATGCGATAATTATCATACTCTTAGACATGCAAAAGGCTTTTGACCGTGTGCCTCATAAGCGCCTCCTGATCAAAACAGCATCTTTTGGCATACAAGATACCCTGTATAGCTGGCTGTCGTCATACCTTGAAGGTCGCACTCAAACAGTCAAAATAGGAGAGCACTCTTCAACACCAAAACCAGTAACTTGTGGGGTGGTCCAAGGAAGCGTTCTGGGTCCGTTGCTCTTCTTAATGTACATAAACGATCTGTGCGACGTTATTACACATGGCAAGCTCTTTCTGTTTGCTGACGATATCAAAATCTTTTACACGTTCCGCCAAGGCGGTAACATCAATTTCTATTTACAAAATATACGACAGGACCTAGCGTCCTTGCAGTTGTGGTGCAGAACATGGCTGATGTCGTTCTCAGCAGACAAATCGAACATCCTCACTTATGGTTGTAAATNGATTTTTGTGAATATCTGTTTCCTCGACAGTTTTGCCCTCAATTCCTGAATATAATGAATTGGATACCTATCGAGGGTGGTTGCGTTGTTCAACGCTCGATAGTCGCCGCACGGGCGCCAGTCGTTGTCAGTCTTTTTAGGCACCATGTGCAATGGCAAAGCCCGAGGACTACTGGACGGACGGATAATACCGAGTTGGAGCATATGCTCGAATTCGGCTCGGGCAATTTTGAGCTTCTCGGGAGTTAAGCGGCGGCCCTCGTGTGAAAATGTGATGCGCGACGTCGGTTGTCACGGCCGGTAGTTCGTTAGTGGGGTGGATCAGTTGAGGGAATTCGGATAAAAGTCTCGCAAACTAGGGGACTGGCTAGCATAGAACTGATCACAGCCGCGTGCGATAGCTTGTCCCGAACACTTAGCTTTGTCGAGGTATCGATCAGACGTGACCGACGTGCGTTGACCAGTAAATCGAAATGTCGGAGGACATCGATACCAACGGTAGGGAAAGGAATATCGGCCACAATAGAAACCTAGGAAAAATCGCGTCTAAGACCAAAGCTTAAATTTAACAGCCGACAACCGAAGGTTCTAATGGGCCTACCGTTTGCAGCTGGGAGAGTAGTGCCGAATTCTGATTGCGCATCCATTACAGAATGCGCGATGACAATAACCTCTGCTCCTGTGTCGTTTAAAAATGGCATTTTGGTAGTGAAATCCTCCAGAAAGGAAAGGCGACTGCTGTTTGACTGGCCTGTGGCTGTCATTACTAGAACACGCCGGTCTGCTGGTTCAAACGTTTGTTAACACGATGGCTGCATGGCGATCGCTATCGTCTAGCGTTTTCGCCATACGTCTCATGATACCAACAAACGC
>QNGE01010048.1:0-11187 GCA_008508345.1 Paragonimus westermani
CATTGTTTCTCACATCTTTTTACCTTCTACAAATTCATATGTACACTCGTTTAAATCATGTGAGTTGATTCAATTAACAAAAATACACACTTTCAAGGTCGCGAGCCCTGCTTTCTTTCTCTGCGTTCAGTGTCACGTGTGTATGGATTTTGGGAGAGTTAACGGCTAACGGAATCCGCATTCATTTCAGCACTTTTCCAAATCCATCGGTTGTCAGAATTATGTCCGTTGTGACTTCTAAATTTACGTGGAACTATACGACAGACCGATTGGATACTGCATTCCGTGTGGTGGTACTCTAAACGACGCACATTCACGAACTACTGTGAGTCGACTGTTTTCATTTTTTATCACTTTTTGTATTCACACCTGAACTGCATATAGCGTTTAGATCTACTACAGTAATGAGACAAATCGTTAAACAAACTAGCAGCAAATGGCACAGAAATTTAGCAAAGCTTGGCATCAGGGTGGTACAAAGAATACTGTCACAACTATTGGTTGTACAAAGTTGGTTAATAACGCGTGCGTGTTCGTACTTCATGCAATTAGGCAAATAGTAGCCAAAATGCTGAATTAAAGTCAAGTGCCTGATCTGTCGCTCAATAACGATTTCCCATCGATAAACTCGACTCATATTTGTTGGTAAAATGTTGACAAATGAGCACGCGTTCTATTGCCGTAGAAGGAACGGCCGGTTTGTTTCACCCAAATACAAATGAACTCAACTTAAGATGGTTTAATGAGCACGGTGAGTGGTAGATTTAATCCGGTTTATTAGCTACGCTGAGGACGAGGAGGTCTGTGTAAGGTTGACACCAAGAAAGTCTGCTCACTGAATTTCTGCAGTGTCCCGGTCTCTGAGTCTTATCCAGTTCGAACACAAAAATAAACAAACCTTCTTCTTGTATACCGTAAGTAAAGGCTAACCAAGAAACTCACTCCTTTTGACACGTGGTGAAACATTCAAGATACATATACCCAATAAATGTCTGTTATCATATGCTGTCATCTCCCCGCACGCTGGGAGAAAAATTTTGGAAGGCACCAGTGATTCAGCCAGACAGTCTCTGAGGTTTCATGTTTATATTAATTTGTATTAAGCTTCCAGGACATCCTACCAGCAGCACCACGAAGAACTACAACTGATTCTGATATTTTAACCCATGTTAGTGTAATCAGTTTAACTGACCTATCCTTCCTGGTTTGTAGCTCGAAGCACTTGCGTGACCATGTGTCAAGCGTTTTGTTCAGTATCGATTAAGCCTGCATGCAAAACGAACTTGCAATTATCTGAGAACCTGCAGTTGACTTAGTTGGTTTAATTTGCACTAATGACCGACTGCAGTCGACAACATTTACCCGGCAGTGAACTAATCATTGGTAAGCTTCCACATAGTCTTTCCGCCTGAGTAACACTGCACTGAAAGTATACTGTCATGTGGTTTTCAGATTGACTCAGACAAATTCATTTGAAACAAATTTATTGTACAGCGAACTGACGCAGGTATAAGTTATACCGTGAAGGATAACCTTTTTAAACAAGGCTGCAACCAAAGGAAACCAGAAAATGGGTGTGACAATAATGTGATGTCCTCACACTGAAAAATCAGGTGAACCCCAGTAGGCTATGTAACGATTGCAAAAATAATGCAGAAAACGGTCGCACACCATTATGAATTTCGGATGAGTTGCTTTTCATACACACTGCGTTCCAGTTGAACCGTCCATTTGCAATTTCTCACCCATAGCGAGAACCGCAAATCACACCGACTCTTTAGCTTGATCTGACTTCTTTCTGCAATCTAGATTCCAGAATCGGTAGTGACATGCAGAGTTAGCAATACGAGTCTTTTTCCATTGCCGCACATGTGTAACTAATGATAACCACAATGAATGTCATTCTGTTGGGCTGTTCCAACAATTGGCCAGCCCGATGAATTCGAGCACGTTGGTATACTTTGCCATCATTGGTGAATTCGCTCCACGTTATGAGTTTGCATTACGTCCCCGCAACAATCGTTTTGCTGCTCACATGTACGCTTGATCATGGTGATTTTCATATTACTGATAATTTTATTTGTTTAGAGTGTTGCCATTAATTCGTCCACCCGTGTCTAATAACGAACGTAAGCCGTTTGGGCAGCCCACAGTAATTGTGTCGTTAGTAGTCTCACTTTTCTGGAGATGGACTCAATTCCATGGTTCCTTTACTTGGAGACTAGAGAGGACTGGAGAGGACTGAAGAGGAGCTAAGGTTTATGAAGGCACAGCTGGAATTTTGCAAGAGGGTAAAGGAAAGATCTGTGTTCGGTAAGACTGCGGAGCCATTCAGGAGGGTAGGTGCAAATGTCCTCCGGACTAGCTCGTTATATGGTCTTCATACTTCATGCAGCAGCACATACACAATTTAGTTATCATTGTAGGCCCTCAAAAAATCAAAACAGAACCCTTTGAATGGTCGCCGTTAAAATTCCATGACTCCGTGCGAAACTTTAGGCCTAACGCGGCTAACAGATTAAATGACTAAGGACAGGAGCTGTCCTGCCTGAATTATTACTGTAAGGGTCGAGCTAAGGCAGTCAGCGAACACTGCTTATCGCTGCCCAGCGAAGTATGATCTACTGAAGTAACTGGAATATTTAGGTGACAATTTGGAAGGCCCGATGGAATTATTCAGGCTGTCGTCAAGGGCGCGTTCAACGACCTGAGGCTTGTCAAAGGAAACCCTGAGGGTCTTCTACGTTTGGCTACTCAGATGACGGGGTGTCAGTTGGTGTTGTCCCAACTTAACCATCTATCTGAGTTGGACAGCCCAATCGACCTTTCGCGTATATTGGATAGAATTTCTCGTCCAACGCAAGAGAAGTGGGCAGAGGTAGCCGTCATGCACACTGGTCGGGAACCTTCTTTCAACGAACTACTTGAGTTTACAGAGAGGCGGATCTCGACCTCTAGTAACCTGTGTGGTCAACTCATCGCACTATCAGTACAGGACCGCATCAGCGGAAATAAGACCGCGCGCTTCCGCAAGGATTCTCAACGAATATCCCGTGTGTCAGCCGTCGTCGGAATCATAAATAAGCGACACCAGTGCGCAGTATTTGGTAACGATTATCAGCGATTCAGCGATTGATACACGGGTTCGAGGCAGCGGCCCAAGATTCCCGGATCCAGTCGGTTTTCCTTGCTCACTGTCAGCGGGCGTCTATTGATCTGAAAGGCGATCATTGAAAACAAAGTGTAGCACCGCTCTTGGGGATTACAGTGAATACCAAGAACAAAATAAGATTACTCGCATAATGCAATCTTACATAAATTAGAATCAAGCGAAGCTTTTAAACGATCCCTAGAAGCGCTGCTGACGACCTCAGAAGAAAGGTTGTTCCAACAGTTGATAACCCGGTAAGAAACGAACTGCTGCCTAACAAAGGTTCACGGACGAAGCTTGAAAAGCTTCCTATTACGTTCTCGCCGGCCATCATCATTCGCTACAGTGAAGAACTGTTCTACAAGACGCACTCTAAAAAAGAAGTGTGTGGGTATTAAATCACCACGGAGTCTTCGAAATTCAAGTGGGTACAAGTCAAGAATTTCAACTCGATACTCGTAAGCAACAATACTGAGGCCCGCGACCACCTTGATAGCCGTGCACTGGACACGTTCAACAGCTAATCTGTCTTTCTTCAGGCCGGTATACACGACCTGGTTGTCATAGTCGAGNAAGTGTGACAAAGCCTGAGCAGTTGTGGCAGCGTTCGTGGCCAACAGCCATGCCAAACAATGAACTAGGTGATGCACGGTCACCACCGACGCTAATTTTGCTGATGGAATTGGAACTGCTGACCATGTTGAGCGTTGACTGTCGGGTGGTCTTTGCGAGGCGCTGTGTCAGGTAATCCTTGTCAGGTGTTTTGCCGGGCGGTCCCAATCAGCGCTGTACCGAGTCGTCCATGTTAATCGTTGTACTGGATGTTGGTTGAAGAAACGTAGCCGTTTTTATGGTTCATATTAGCCTTTGAAATGTGGGTCAAAGGGGTATCGGTGTCGGGACACGTCACATATTCACTACGACGTTAGAGAGGTAATTGACCTGACTGTATGCATGACGGGTTCAACAAGTTAATTAGAGAAAATGTACGGACGAATACACTGGTGTGGTGATGAGTTTACCATAATGCTTCAGCTGACCAAACAGCAACCAGTCAAATGAGATCATTCTAACCCCTACAAGGCCCGGAGAAACAGAACTGATTTTGAGAGACGGTCCTCAACTTTCGTGGCGACTCCCCTCTGGGTAACCTTAAGAGAAGTTACGCCTTCTTCTAGAAGGAAGCACATGCTTGAATGGTGATTTCTAGTAGTTGCTTCATCAGGGTTCTATAGGTACGCAAGTTGGTATTGACTGGGAATCTCCAGAGGGACCTACTGAGCATTACCAGCAACATATTTGGGCAGAGATCTAACGTGACCGTGGTACTTAGGTGTTGCTCGTGGTAGACATAAGATACGGAAGCGTCACCGATGCGGTATGTCCTACTACTGCGAAGACAAATGCACACGAACTTTGACTTGGATGTGCTAAAAGTCAACCGACTTTGGACGGATCACCGGTATAAGGTATACAGATCCTCTTAAAATCTCCGTATCCAGAATTATGTACGACGAACCAGAGCTTCCTGTCCACAGCATACACAACGGAGGGAGTTACTGCTAGAAGGTCGTTGAGGAAGGCTAGGAATAATAACAGACCCAACACAAAGCTTCGCGCACGTCGGACAGCTCGCCATTGACTGTGGATGTGTGACAAGACAAATATTAATCGAACCACTAACAAAACTCACTGAAAAATTCAGCATTACTCAATTTACCTAACAAGAAACTGTGGCCGGACATATCGAAAGTTTTCAAGACCAAGTAAGTTTCATCTATTGGGAAACCTTCTGCAGCCTTTGTCTACAAATTAACTGCATCGTAACTAAGAGTGATTTATCCAAGTTAGCCCTCATAAAAATGTCCACCATGATCAATGGTTTGGAGGTTTTCAACAACTTCAACATATGAAGACGGTTTTTGCGCGGTGTCGGTACCCTCGATCCTCGTGATTGTGAATGGGGCGCCAGTCGTTGGAACGACCATGCAGACGGTGCCTCGGCCTTTCTACAACAAACCCATGGGCTTGATGGGATGCTTCGGGAGCAGAAACTACGACTTTAGTCTTCAGCTGTAGCTTCAGGTATGCCCTGATTTATGACTTAGTCTCGGTCTGCTGTTCGCGTCTCGCTCCGTCTTACCGAGAGCGGTCGAAAGATACGCCTTCCAGATGGATGTTTGAGGAATTCAAAGCCTCTGTTTTTTCTCAACACTACCTCAGGACTGAGCATAACTGGCAAATATACCAAAAGGCCAGGTGACTGTTTGATTGTCTTGGCCCGCAGCCTACTCGCCAGTACCAGGAGCGTGTCGTCCGGTGAGAAGGAAGTCCCTAAGACTGTTTCAGCTAGCTCGGTTGGAGGAGAAGCTGTGGGTGATTGGCTCCATAAAACAGCTCTCTTTCCCCTGAGAGCATTTTCCTTCATTTTTCTTGCCGCTTTCTTTATGTATGAAGTTGACAGAGCAACTGCTTTCTCGGTGATTGCAACATCAGGGAGAGCAAGCATTTTATACTTGTTCAGAGAGTGTAGTTCCAGTTTCATTTCGAGCAGAGTCCGGTGGTACATCTCTATCTCACTCCCCATGGAAGAAATAGAGGAAACTACGGAGCTAAGAAGAGCCCCGCATTTACAGTCGCAGGTCTTTGAGGGCCGTACGCGCTGGATCAGTGAATACCAGTTTACATCCGCCTCCGTGGAGGAGGTCGGTCATCGGCTACATCATATGTGGGCAACGAGGAATAAATCGACGATGGTAGTTTACAAGACCACAGAGTCTGCGAAATTGCTTGGAGGAAGAAGGTTCACGGTAATCCTGGATGACTTGAACTTTAGCAGGTAGGGCAGCAATCTCCTGGGCCGAAATCTCATGACCTAGAAACTCAGTAGCCGTTTTTCCTAGCTCGCACATCGATGGATCAATTGTAACGCCGTAGTTAGTCAACCATTCAAATAAACTACGTAGGTACGAAAGGTGCTCCTCCTCAGAAAAGCTGGCAATCAGGATGTTTTCGGGGTAGGGATAAACGAAGTCCAGACCGCGGGTGACTTCCTGCATAAAACGCTGAAACGTCTGGGCGGCGTTGATCAATCCAAATGGCATTCGCATAAACTCGAAAAGACGAAATTTAGTAATCACAGAGGTCTTTTGTATATTTTTGGCCGACACCGGAATTTGGTTATAAGCGCGGACCAAATCGACCTTGCTGGAGATGTTTTGCCCGTCAGGCAAGTCTCAAGGTCGTGCGTATGCGGAATAGGATACTTATCGGGGACTGTAACTGTACTGAGTCCACGGTAGTCACCGCAAGGATGCTAGTCTCATGATTTTTTGGAACCAAATGCAACTGTGAGGCGAAGAAATTGTCAGAAGGGCGAATTATCCCGAGTTTGGACATGCATTCGAACTCTGCCCTAGCGAGTTTGAGCTCCTCAGGAGGCAACCTGTGGGGTCTAGCCGACATGAGCGGGCCTTTGGTTCTAATGAAACATGTGACAGTGGGAGTTACAGGGGGCACGAGGTTTGATATCCGGACCAATTGTGGGGGCTGTTGGAAAAGTTCCACAAAAGACGGTGAGGCAGCCGGAGTTGCTTGAGGAGGACTGATGGTTGCAACAGTCGTCGATTGCCGTCGATGCTCAATCGTGTAACGGCATCTATTGGTTTCCGGCGTCGCATATCAACTAAAAGTTCGAAATGCCGGAGGAAATTAATGCCGATGATGGCAAACGGTGCGGCAGCAACGAAGAAAATCTAACGGAGGTTGCGTCGGCGACCCAAGTCCAACGTCAGCGGACGCTGACCGAAAGTATGAATAACGGTGCCATTGTTGGAAGGGATATGAGGAGCGCCTGACTGTGTCGCCTGGGAGGGGGTCTGTGGAACTACGCTAACGTGCTCTCCTGTGTCCACTAAGAATGCGGTCTTTGTGGACAGGTCCCGATCGAACATAAGGCGACTGGGGGTGGATGTGCAGGCGAAGTCAGTCACCATTACGCGCCGGCGATCCGGTTTTTCTGATGTAGGGAGGGGGAAAAGCAAGGCGTTGTACATTTGATAGCCTTAGCATCGTACCGCTCATTATACCAGCGGGATTCATTACGTGGATGTGAATTACGTCGATGCGGTGACCTGCTGTTGCGACGACGTCGTGGTGAGCGATTTCGGAAATGGCCAATCGTCACCTTATCCAAGTCTCTGCGCAAAGCTGCTACCTCTGCCATTAGTGTCCTGACCTCTGTAACGTCGGTTGAGTGTGAGTTTACAGGTTGTTCCACGGCTGATGTGGTAGGGATGGCATTTACTCTGAAACCATTGGAAGTGTGCAGGAATGGTTGAGAACGCTCGACTACTTGATCAGCGATCTCGAAAGCTTCTAAGAGCGGTTGCGAGCGGGCTACAGACGCAGTAGCCTGGTTTGTCTGCGGTAGCCTTTGCCTCTGTAGCTCTCGTAAAAGTGACTCGTCCATGTAATATTCCAGAACCGAGAGGAGTTGTCAATACAATCTGGTGGTGTGCTGTGTCGGAGAGATTAATTGATAATTCCACCACCGCTACAAAGGGCGGTATTAGATGACTTGCATAAAGGTCACTTGGGTGTGGAGAAAATGAAATCCCTGACTCGACAGATGTGTTGGTGGCCGGAGATAAACCCGGGTATCAAGAACATTGCAATGAACTGCCACTCATGCCTCCACAAAATAAAGACAAGGACGAAGAATTGGACACCGTGGCCTGACAGCTACCCACCATGGCAACGGGTGCACGCAGACTATTGTGGAGCACTTATCGGTAACTATCACATTCTGGTGTTGATTGATTCATATTCAGGGTCACCAAAAGTATTTATTACAACTTCACCTTCCGCAGCATTTACCATGCAAGCATTTTGTAAATGTTTCAGTCTTCAAGGTATCCCGCAAGTCCTGGTGACAAACAACGGGTCGCAATTTTGTTCCGCTGAAATGAAACAGTGGCTTGATAGCATCGGGTGTCGTCAATTGCGAACGGCGCCTCGGCATCGATGTTCAAATTGAACGACGGAAAATCTGGTGAAGACGCTCAAAAGTACCGTGAGTTCCACTAATTCTTAAACATTTGCTGAACTGAGTGTGCTTCTGGATAACTTTCTGCTTCAGTGCAGGATCGAAGCCCATTGCACAACGAAGGAGAGTCCAGCGATGCTATTTAAATGAAGGCGCCTAAAAGCATCACTTCAGGCTAGAAGCTATCCGCGGGAAGTGAATGCTGTCATTGGTATACCGTGGATATGTGGGTTCGGAATATCATGTGAGTAATTGTAGACGGAATGTACAGGAAAGTATCAAATATACCCATTGTGCTGTGGGAATTTTTTTGTTTTAAAGCGTGAATGATTTTTATCGATGATGTCAAGGAGTTGCGCTAACTTAATAACGAAATAGGTTGACGAGATAGCTGAATTCTTGCCATCTGGTAGATAGAAGGAATTAGCAACCAATGATTAGTAAACATGCACCGTATAAGTTGTAGACCATTTTTAAAAAAAGCTTTTTTGTTCGATATTTCTTGAAATGGGTGCAGACAGTCGATAAATTTGAGTTTTTACGAACATCCCCACGTGTGACTGGAAACCACTGAAATTTGGAGGCTCTGTGAGTAAGTAGGTAAGGCTGCAGCTGATGACTTCTGAAAATAATGCTGGCGGAAGCCGGCATGATTAGATTAGAGTAGATACTGCTCACCGTAATCGGGCGTAAGCTGCTTTGGCATTAGGGTAACAAAGAAATCGGCAAATCTGTTCAGTTACTTGACCACTGAGAAGGTGGAATTCCATGCCTTCAGAAAAGCAGAGAGGTTTGACGAGAACTGAAGTGTTGTACCTATGGTTAGACATACCGACGTCTATGCTCGACGGTCGGCCTACGTGCACCCTTTAGTCGGTGTATCACGAACATACAATCACGACGTAAAAACGATATTGAAATTTCGGAATACGTTTATTATATGTACATGTTATCATTATCTGGAATATTCCGTCAGAATTCAGGGAGCCTGCGTGCTCTGGGTTTCGCTTCATTAGAAGTCCTCCTGTTGCTGTGTATGCTGGTCTACAGTTAAACCGTATGTAACATGTTAGGTGGGGTTTCACTTACGGTTGCCAGTGACGTCTGTGTGGTCATTTGCCAACACTTTTATTCCGACCCGCTTACGTGGAGGAACAATGCGAAACTCATCTTCAGAGATATCATCAGTGATTAGTGGAGCTACACACGGTCTCTGTTTGCGTTTCATCGTCGGAGGTGGTACCGTGTTTGAGGTCGATGCAACTGAACCTGCACGGTTGATGATATTATAGCTCACCTGGCGAGGGGGGCTGTAACTACCCGGTGCAAAAGGAGCAGTGCGGTATGTCAGCAGTATTCATGCACTACACATGGAAAAATAACTGGTCCCTATCAAATCGATAACCGTTCGTATTAACGGGGTTACCACCATGTGAACATTCGTCTCCCACCTTGGCTGTTTTGCATTGCACGACGGAAGAAGGGGGAAGTCTATGTGTGGTGAGGCCGCCTTAGATGTTTCAATGGACTGGTGCGTGAAAGCTCTAACAACCTTGAAAATACGGCTTCCTGTTCTGGGGTTTACATCGTGCAGCTTGGCTAACCCGTGATGCAACATCTTGCAATCCAGTTAAAACGCATCACTGCCTACGACCTTGACCTCTAGCCGGAACATTCTGCTTTTGGGTAGATTGTATTCAGCAAGCCATCGTCGATGGATTGGGAAGCGGCCCAAAGCAAACGCAGTCATAATTAACGACGACGTATTGTATGGATAGAAGTGCTTTCTGAATACATGGTAACCACGTGGACCTATGGAAATTGCACTCGCACGTACCGTCACTGATGTTCACTGTATACTGTGTGTCATCGTGACTTACCTGAAGTTACCAATTGATGTTACATAAAGTACGATAACCTTGAACCCGCCCAACCATCTGAAGTGCAGCAGGAGAGCACGCCCCTTGAGATGCTCCAACACCAACTGACTGGCTAACGTTGTCAGCGGGTAGCGTATATTCCTAACATACACGTCTACACTGACCACCTCCCGGCGGTCGCAACCGTAGGCGCAATACGTCTCAAACTCCCGCATTAGCCACTCGCTGTGGGACCAAAGTTTACTAATGGCTGTGGCTGAGTGACCTCTGGGATGAGTGGGCTTCTTTAGTCGTCTATTCGCATTCTCCAAACGGTTGTTTGTTTGATTTCCGAAGTGAACAACATCCGGCTGTGCACGGATGGCTCACTTTGGCTTTGTGTATAGCAAAGTGCACAAGAGGTATCTCACAGAGCCGGGGTCTGTTCGCCGTATTATTGGAGCATCCCGGTCGAACCTTCAAAATGAATTGACGAAGGTGATCAGAGTTAGTGCAAGTAGCCATGCGATAGAACAAATATAGGCTTCTGAATAAATTCGCCTGAATGGTGATTACAAGGTTTATTACATTAACTTACACGTTTCCTCACAGTATCCTGAACATGGAAGTAACATAACATAATGTCACATCCGAAGACCACTCATGTTGCCCGCATTTGAGCCGCCATTTTATCCATCACAAAAGTTCTGACACATGTGTCCCCCCATCACCTCCCGGAATGTTTCGAACAAACGATGCAGAGGTGCGTACTTCTCCCTTCGTACACAGGGGTACACCACGGGTCGTCCTTGGCCCATGCCGTCTGTAACCAGGACCTGATACAGCTTCAGGCTACATCGGCTAAGATGGAGTGATGGAGGAACTACTTGTGGCGGTTGGTCCNTACAGCTTCAGGCTACATCGGCTAAGATGGAGTGATGGAGGAACTACTTGTGGCGGTTGGTCCATGAGTGGGATTGACACACATCAGGGGACCGTCTGAATAATTGCACTTGCTATCTACGTACAAAACATATGTGCGTGTACCCGTTGTTTTCGTCTCTGATGACACGCGGAACGCCGTTTTTTCTGTATGGTGCAGGATTTGTGGCAGATTTTCTGCTACATTA
>QNGE01010049.1:0-11185 GCA_008508345.1 Paragonimus westermani
ACCCTTACGAAGCACTGAAGAACGCATTCTCAGAACGTGCTGTCGTATGGGCAGAGAAACCACTTAAGCAGGTCCGTTTACCGACTTTAAACTGATACCTGGTGGCTGTCGTATCAAGTTCTAGCCAACTGTTCACAGTGTCACTGGATATACATTTTGTTCTTAACTCAGTGCTCTGATGATCATACAACGTCATCGCTACCTATTTCATGAGTTGCCGAATGCATGGGCTAATGAATAATGATATTTTTTCTACATTATGCTCGTTTATTGCCACCTCATTGCCAACTCTACCTACTAGCAAAATTGCAAATGACCTATCTCTTCTACCTAGCTCGCCATCGAATTGCTGCGATTTTCCAGCTTCCTCGATGACTTTTCGGACATCAAAACAAAATTAGTGCATACAGAAAAATAGGAGTTTTCCATAATTCCTGGAATAACCCACCAACCACAATTCCAACGACGATACGAACCTACTTAGTTGCAGCCTACCAAGTTTAAGATCTACCACTTGCCAGTAAATTCCAGTTATGGAGCGTCCCGTAGTGCATATACAACTTGCAGCTCAACTGTAACCATGACTATTCACCAGGTCTTTCAACAAGGAAACAGGTGGTTATGATTACAATGTAATATAAGATTTATATAACGTAATGTGTTTAATATATTGCATTTATATGTTGTAAAATATACCTTGTGTTACCTACTGTATTTACACCATACTACATATGTGTATCAAATATTATAAAACAGATCGGTTGTGCACTTACAGAATACTCTGTGGCCAACCATTCCGTCCAAAGTTCGTAGCCAACTGAAATTTTGCGTGTGTATATCCTGCTTATACGACGCTCATTATCATAGTTTTGCCCAGTGTAGTACTGTAGGGTTCGGCAAACCTCAAGATTAAGGGTCAGACAGTTGATTTTCGGCAGTGTCCGGAAATATGACAAACAGTTACACCTAGCCTAGTTTGAGATCAATGGCAGCAACTAAGAAAGGACAGGGGAAAGTATGAGGCGGAATCCAGCCCCTCGACAACAATCGGATGAGCGCCGGGCGAAGTGCACCTAGACTTTTTGAGTACATCGAACAACGCTCAGAGAGACGCAAGTAAAACGACCTTGTAGAACAGGACAATCAGTGGATCTCAGAGGACGGACCAACATTTGCTGCATGCAATCATTTGCACCACGGAGAAAGCTCCGGCGATTTCGTGGCCTGCCTCGCTTGGCAAGGGTACAGCACAGTATGTTCAAAAAACGGCAATCTGAAGAAAGTGCTAGCATTGGTGGCACTTAGAGATTGATGGACGCTTGTAAGCCTCATTGAGTTAGTATCTAAAGGGGTCAACAGGGTCCTGCCTCCATCGGTTCTTCAGATACGCATCTAGCTGTAGTATCGTGCAGTTAGAGGACTGAAGTGGGCAGTAGCAATTTGTTGTATAGGGGGCGGAATATCCACGTACCAAAATGGACAGCATGCCAATTGGTGAAAAGTGGCTGGCGAGTTGAAAGCCGTGTGCACAACCACCCAATTCAGCACACAACCTCGTAGACAGGTTTTCTTCAGCGGCACGTAGAAGTTGGAGAAAGACAACGTGATGTGATTTTGTGTGCAGGCCAACGAAAACTAATGTTTTACAACTGCTAATTGTTCCCTTCCGTTGGTATATCTATGCTTGGTCCACGTACGTGTCCACCACGAAAACTGAAGTGGGAGGAGAGGAAGAGCGCAAGCTGTTGGGCACGCGGTTTGATTGACGTCGTTGCCGCCAGGCGGCTTCGCTTCAAATAACCCTTCCGATTCTGCCTCCACCACAGAGCACGGAAGAACAGTTCAACAGCCTCCTGCTCTACAAAAGACACGAGGTAGACTGCACACGTCTCCTCCCCATTTCAATCCTTCTAGGCCGATTGCTGTTCGCGCTCGTGGACGTCTTTTATGGGGTGATATACATGTGTAGCTCAGGACTCACTTCTTATCTCAGTACTCTGCTCATCAGCATCAAATCACCGCACACTCCTGTAGCTTCCAGTAAATATACCAGCGTGTGTTTCCTTCTCACAGCCCTCTTCTTATTCCATCCTCAGTGTTCATGACCGTACTCTCAAGTACGCCCAGCCTGTTTTTCTCCTTGATGCCAGGCTGTTCCACCAACGCCGTATTCAAAGACTGACAAGACGCATGCGACAAATAGTGTTCAAGCCTCTTGGATCAGGTTTACTAGCAGAAATCTCGATTGTCCCGGTACACCAGATGAGCGAGTCCTCTGCGTACTGTCCTTCGCCTTGAGTAATGCCGAGACGACAGTAACCAGTTCACCTTCACTTTCTGCCTGCCTCAGCAAACGTCCACATAAGTAGTGGACGCCCATCCCATCTCTCCCCCAAAATGCACTTCAGCGGTTTCAGCGATTGATACACATGTTCGATAAAGAGGTCGAAGGTTTCTAGATCCCGTCGGCATTTGCTACTGAGTGTCAGTGGGCGTCCGTTGACCTGCAAGTAAATCACGGAAAATAGGCTGCATCACCGCTCTTGGGGATTCCTGTGAATATTAGAAACAGAATAAGGTTAGATACATGAAGAATTTTCGGCTAAATGAGAATCAGTAAAAGCTTTAATACGACCCATAAACTCGCTGTTGACTACCTCAGAAGGAAAACTGTCGCAGTGGTTGATAACCCTGTAAGAAAAGAACTGTCGCCTAAGGAAGGTGAGAGTAAGAAGCCTGAATAGGTTCCTTCTATGTCCGCGTTGACCGTCATCATCCGATACACCAAATAACTCTTCTAGGAGACATACTATAAGAAAGAAGTGTGTGAGAATCAAATCGTCACGCATTCGGCGAACTTCAACTGGGTACAGATCAAGAATTGCAAGTCAAGACTCACACGTGAAATTTATTGAACCCACGTCTAGCTTAGTGACCGCGCGCAACTTTTAAAAGTTTATTGGTAGAGTTCGATCGGAAGTCCGTCCCGTTATTCGATCGGTCTGCAAAACATCTTCAAAGATTCAGTTATTTAGTGGTGATAATTGATGAAGATCATTAAGGGCGGTGAGGCTGGGATGTAGATCTGAGAAACTCCGCTAGTCATCAATCGCCAAAACGAGTGAGTTCCATCCACGTTAAACAATCAAATGCAATTGCGAAGGGAGTCCTCTATTCACTTCAGAGTGTGAGCCGTGATGCCTATTGCACGGGGCTTGCTTAAAAGTCTTCCATGTGTAAATTTGTCCAGGGTGGTTCTGAGGACCACGAAGGCGACATCTGCTGGTATGCCACCAACCCCAGTCTCAATCCTATATCCTCATGTTAGCAACAGATTGGTCAAGTAGTGAACGTCTTGAAGAAGAAACGCGTCGACAATTGTAAAAACCAGTCCCTTTTCGCTACGTGCTAAAAAGCCCTGTCCACCAAACGCTTCATGACCTTTTCAGAACTAGTTATTTGGTTCGTCGGTCGATAGACACATGGGGGCCTGCGGTTGCTACTTTTTTGCATGATACAAACTCCTGCTCTTTTCCGTTGCACGTGAATTCAGCCCCATCACCAAGACAATATGAACACCCACAAACTCCTTCAATGATTACTGTTACAAACAATTCGAGCCGGGCGACTTCTGGAAAGTGCGCCTTCTCAACACCCATGTGATCCCCTCCACTCCCCCCGCGTTGAAAGTCGAGACCTCGGTAGCACATGGAGGACTCGGATAGGTCGCTAGAGGACATTACGGCTTAGTCAGCTGCCATGAATTCCGCCTGCTCCTCTGGAGTTTCTGGTTCCTTAATCTATCCGGAGTGTGTAGAAATGTCCCTTCTTGTTCCTGTCCGTTTTAATAGTAGGTATATCACCTTTTGGAGGTTGCTGATTCCGTCGCATGCTGATCCTCGTACACTCTGCGTGTTTTAATCTTTTATCTGTTACGCTAGCTGCAGGTACTCACCTAACTATTTTGTCCCTATCCAGTTACCCCAAACTGTCTCCTTGCCTACTGTCTTTTTCAGAGACAAATCCTTAACTACCGGTCAAATTATGGTGGCCAATATTACGGCCAGGGGAGCCGAGTTACCGTGAAAGTCTCAAACAGTGTTTGTGTGTGCCGCTCCGCCCGCCTCTAATAATTATCATCGTCCGGATGATATTTATTAATCCACCCAAACGGGTTTCCTTCTCGAAACAGTCCAGAGAGCATCATTCATCGCCCACTCTGGCACGCCATCAAATCTACAACCTTGGTGCTGGGATTTCATTGGTGAATCACGAGACAATCACGCTCATTGTTCACTACGTTGGAAAGTGATCCTAATAACTAGCACTCGTCGTCATTGAAGGAAATACAAGTTCCGTCGTGGAAGTTTGATCGCTGGAACATTTTATAGACATTCAAATGTGCCGGTACACATGAAAGTCTAATGATGCACTCACAATTTGTTTCAATTCAGGTCAGGTCGTGGGGCTTGACGTCTGTTGTCACAACTTTTCAAGTTCCTTGTAGGAGTGACCTGTTCGACCTTTGCGTGTTGCAACAGAAAATTAGAAGGCGAATTTTTTACTTCAGACCAAACTAGATGAAAAGAACTCGGCCACACCACAACATACCAAGAGTGGCAGCGAATCCTAAATTTCTTCTGGAAAAAACATGATCGACTTCTGTGTTTGTCACTGTGCAAGCAGTGAACGATCCCGGGGGAAAGTCCAAGTTCCTAAGTATAAGCCCTCCCTTTGGAAGTGAGTACAATATTATACACTTTTTCAAACTTGTACGTTGCATAACGTTTTTGGGTGGGCGAGGTTCTTCACCTTCAAAGAGGAGTTAAACTTGGTAAGGGCGGAATTAAGAAGCTGAGCACCGATGTTTCAAGTGGGAAGACAGTTCGAATGACTTAGGAGACATCGGAAAGAAGAGTTAATATCCATAACCCACGATTGGAGTTCTCACGCTGCAGAGGTGTCCTTTTAGAAATAGTCCTCGCAAGTTCAGAGCAGGAGGACAATCCCACAGAAACTGTCTCCGAAGTTCGTCGAAAACACTGGACTGGGAAATTTTTATTCCGAATTTGCTGACAAACCGTGTGTTGGTCTGGATCTTTCCGAGCGCGATGTGTGTGCTGCATCTCGCGACTGACGAATACGTTGAACAATCCTCCCTAGATAGTCCCGGTGCCCTAATTCTGCATCTGACTCTCTTGTGTAAACTTCTTTCCCAGTTCACTCTCTTGACCAAACATGCTTCCTGGTACGCATTGTTACAATGGCCTAGAGGTCACTATGTTGTCTAGTTTCTTTCATCTGGCCCTCATCACATGAGATCAACACTTGACTTACCAAAGTGACTCGTAGATTAACTCCGCATATATATTCTGCAACATCTGTTCAACCCAAAGCAGTTGGTAGGCGTGTTTTCAACACTGATGGCTTAGGCTAAGGGACGTAGCTATTGGCCTTTCATCTTTTGTTGTTTACTCAATATTTCTGTGGAGTTTCCGATCAAACTTCTGTCTGATTTTGGTTTCTGTACTTCAGAGCTTTATCAAAAAGTAGCTTGCTTTTACGTTCGTGACTAACACCAACGGTAAGATAGTTTAAAAGGGCAAACGTCGATCGTTATAGAGTGACAGCGCCTTCCGACAACGCGCAGTCAAATTGCGACTACGGAAATCGGACCGACGTTTGATCGGAAACTCCACAGAAATATTGAGTAAACAACAAAAGATGAAAGGCCAATAGCTACGTCCCTTAGCCTAAGCCATCAGTGTTGAAAACACGCCTACCAACTGCTTTGGGTTGAACAGATGTTGCAGAATATATATGCGGAGTTAATCTACGAGTCACTTTGGTAAGTCAAGTGTTGATCTCATGTGATGAGGGCCAGATGAAAGAAACTAGACAACATAGTGACCTCTAGGCCATTGTAACAATGCGTACCAGGAAGCATGTTTGGTCAAGAGAGTGAACTGGGAAAGAAGTTTACACAAGAGAGTCAGATGCAGAATTAGGGCACCGGGACTATCTAGGGAGGATTGTTCAACGTATTCGTCAGTCGCGAGATGCAGCACACACATCGCGCTCGGAAAGATCCAGACCAACACACGGTTTGTCAGCAAATTCGGAATAAAAATTTCCCAGTCCAGTGTTTTCGACGAACTTCGGAGACAGTTTCTGTGGGATTGTCCTCCTGCTCTGAACTTGCGAGGACTATTTCTAAAAGGACACCTCTGCAGCGTGAGAACTCCAATCGTGGGTTATGGATATTAACTCTTCTTTCCGATGTCTCCTAAGTCATTCGAACTGTCTTCCCACTTGAAACATCGGTGCTCAGCTTCTTAATTCCGCCCTTACCAAGTTTAACTCCTCTTTGAAGGTGAAGAACCTCGCCCACCCAAAAACGTTATGCAACGTACAAGTTTGAAAAAGTGTATAATATTGTACTCACTTCCAAAGGGAGGGCTTATACTTAGGAACTTGGACTTTCCCCCGGGATCGTTCACTGCTTGCACAGTGACAAACACAGAAGTCGATCATGTTTTTTCCAGAAGAAATTTAGGATTCGCTGCCACTCTTGGTATGTTGTGGTGTGGCCGAGTTCTTTTCATCTAGTTTGGTCTGAAGTAAAAAATTCGCCTTCTAATTTTCTGTTGCAACACGCAAAGGTCGAACAGGTCACTCCTACAAGGAACTTGAAAAGTTGTGACAACAGACGTCAAGCCCCACGACCTGACCTGAATTGAAACAAATTGTGAGTGCATCATTAGACTTTCATGTGTACCGGCACATTTGAATGTCTATAAAATGTTCCAGCGATCAAACTTCCACGACGGAACTTGTATTTCCTTCAATGACGACGAGTGCTAGTTATTAGGATCACTTTCCAACGTAGTGAACAATGAGCGTGATTGTCTCGTGATTCACCAATGAAATCCCAGCACCAAGGTTGTAGATTTGATGGCGTGCCAGAGTGGGCGATGAATGATGCTCTCTGGACTGTTTCGAGAAGGAAACCCGTTTGGGTGGATTAATAAATATCATCCGGACGATGATAATTATTAGAGGCGGGCGGAGCGGCACACACAAACACTGTTTGAGACTTTCACGGTAACTCGGCTCCCCTGGCCGTAATATTGGCCACCATAATTTGACCGGTAGTTAAGGATTTGTCTCTGAAAAAGACAGTAGGCAAGGAGACAGTTTGGGGTAACTGGATAGGGACAAAATAGTTAGGTGAGTACCTGCAGCTAGCGTAACAGATAAAAGATTAAAACACGCAGAGTGTACGAGGATCAGCATGCGACGGAATCAGCAACCTCCAAAAGGTGATATACCTACTATTAAAACGGACAGGAACAAGAAGGGACATTTCTACACACTCCGGATAGATTAAGGAACCAGAAACTCCAGAGGAGCAGGCGGAATTCATGGCAGCTGACTAAGCCGTAATGTCCTCTAGCGACCTATCCGAGTCCTCCATGTGCTACCGAGGTCTCGACTTTCAACGCGGGGGGAGTGGAGGGGATCACATGGGTGTTGAGAAGGCGCACTTTCCAGAAGTCGCCCGGCTCGAATTGTTTGTAACAGTAATCATTGAAGGAGTTTGTGGGTGTTCATATTGTCTTGGTGATGGGGCTGAATTCACGTGCAACGGAAAAGAGCAGGAGTTTGTATCATGCAAAAAAGTAGCAACCGCAGGCCCCCATGTGTCTATCGACCGACGAACCAAATAACTAGTTCTGAAAAGGTCATGAAGCGTTTGGTGGACAGGGCTTTTTAGCACGTAGCGAAAAGGGACTGGTTTTTACAATTGTCGACGCGTTTCTTCTTCAAGACGTTCACTACTTGACCAATCTGTTGCTAACATGAGGATATAGGATTGAGACTGGGGTTGGTGGCATACCAGCAGATGTCGCCTTCGTGGTCCTCAGAACCACCCTGGACAAATTTACACATGGAAGACTTTTAAGCAAGCCCCGTGCAATAGGCATCACGGCTCACACTCTGAAGTGAATAGAGGACTCCCTTCGCAATTGCATTTGATTGTTTAACGTGGATGGAACTCACTCGTTTTGGCGATTGATGACTAGCGGAGTTTCTCAGATCTACATCCCAGCCTCACCGCCCTTAATGATCTTCATCAATTATCACCACTAAATAACTGAATCTTTGAAGATGTTTTGCAGACCGATCGAATAACGGGACGGACTTCCGATCGAACTCTACCAATAAACTTTTAAAAGTTGCGCGCGGTCACTAAGCTAGACGTGGGTTCAATAAATTTCACGTGTGAGTCTTGACTTGCAATTCTTGATCTGTACCCAGTTGAAGTTCGCCGAATGCGTGACGATTTGATTCTCACACACTTCTTTCTTATAGTATGTCTCCTAGAAGAGTTATTTGGTGTATCGGATGATGACGGTCAACGCGGACATAGAAGGAACCTATTCAGGCTTCTTACTCTCACCTTCCTTAGGCGACAGTTCTTTTCTTACAGGGTTATCAACCACTGCGACAGTTTTCCTTCTGAGGTAGTCAACAGCGAGTTTATGGGTCGTATTAAAGCTTTTACTGATTCTCATTTAGCCGAAAATTCTTCATGTATCTAACCTTATTCTGTTTCTAATATTCACAGGAATCCCCAAGAGCGGTGATGCAGCCTATTTTCCGTGATTTACTTGCAGGTCAACGGACGCCCACTGACACTCAGTAGCAAATGCCGACGGGATCTAGAAACCTTCGACCTCTTTATCGAACATGTGTATCAATCGCTGAAACCGCTGAAGTGCATTTTGGGGGAGAGATGGGATGGGCGTCCACTACTTATGTGGACGTTTGCTGAGGCAGGCAGAAAGTGAAGGTGAACTGGTTACTGTCGTCTCGGCATTACTCAAGGCGAAGGACAGTACGCAGAGGACTCGCTCATCTGGTGTACCGGGACAATCGAGATTTCTGCTAGTAAACCTGATCCAAGAGGCTTGAACACTATTTGTCGCATGCGTCTTGTCAGTCTTTGAATACGGCGTTGGTGGAACAGCCTGGCATCAAGGAGAAAAACAGGCTGGGCGTACTTGAGAGTACGGTCATGAACACTGAGGATGGAATAAGAAGAGGGCTGTGAGAAGGAAACACACGCTGGTATATTTACTGGAAGCTACAGGAGTGTGCGGTGATTTGATGCTGATGAGCAGAGTACTGAGATAAGAAGTGAGTCCTGAGCTACACATGTATATCACCCCATAAAAGACGTCCACGAGCGCGAACAGCAATCGGCCTAGAAGGATTGAAATGGGGAGGAGACGTGTGCAGTCTACCTCGTGTCTTTTGTAGAGCAGGAGGCTGTTGAACTGTTCTTCCGTGCTCTGTGGTGGAGGCAGAATCGGAAGGGTTATTTGAAGCGAAGCCGCCTGGCGGCAACGACGTCAATCAAACCGCGTGCCCAACAGCTTGCGCTCTTCCTCTCCTCCCACTTCAGTTTTCGTGGTGGACACGTACGTGGACCAAGCATAGATATACCAACGGAAGGGAACAATTAGCAGTTGTAAAACATTAGTTTTCGTTGGCCTGCACACAAAATCACATCACGTTGTCTTTCTCCAACTTCTACGTGCCGCTGAAGAAAACCTGTCTACGAGGTTGTGTGCTGAATTGGGTGGTTGTGCACACGGCTTTCAACTCGCCAGCCACTTTTCACCAATTGGCATGCTGTCCATTTTGGTACGTGGATATTCCGCCCCCTATACAACAAATTGCTACTGCCCACTTCAGTCCTCTAACTGCACGATACTACAGCTAGATGCGTATCTGAAGAACCGATGGAGGCAGGACCCTGTTGACCCCTTTAGATACTAACTCAATGAGGCTTACAAGCGTCCATCAATCTCTAAGTGCCACCAATGCTAGCACTTTCTTCAGATTGCCGTTTTTTGAACATACTGTGCTGTACCCTTGCCAAGCGAGGCAGGCCACGAAATCGCCGGAGCTTTCTCCGTGGTGCAAATGATTGCATGCAGCAAATGTTGGTCCGTCCTCTGAGATCCACTGATTGTCCTGTTCTACAAGGTCGTTTTACTTGCGTCTCTCTGAGCGTTGTTCGATGTACTCAAAAAGTCTAGGTGCACTTCGCCCGGCGCTCATCCGATTGTTGTCGAGGGGCTGGATTCCGCCTCATACTTTCCCCTGTCCTTTCTTAGTTGCTGCCATTGATCTCAAACTAGGCTAGGTGTAACTGTTTGTCATATTTCCGGACACTGCCGAAAATCAACTGTCTGACCCTTAATCTTGAGGTTTGCCGAACCCTACAGTACTACACTGGGCAAAACTATGATAATGAGCGTCGTATAAGCAGGATATACACACGCAAAATTTCAGTTGGCTACGAACTTTGGACGGAATGGTTGGCCACAGAGTATTCTGTAAGTGCACAACCGATCTGTTTTATAATATTTGATACACATATGTAGTATGGTGTAAATACAGTAGGTAACACAAGGTATATTTTACAACATATAAATGCAATATATTAAACACATTACGTTATATAAATCTTATATTACATTGTAATCATAACCACCTGTTTCCTTGTTGAAAGACCTGGTGAATAGTCATGGTTACAGTTGAGCTGCAAGTTGTATATGCACTACGGGACGCTCCATAACTGGAATTTACTGGCAAGTGGTAGATCTTAAACTTGGTAGGCTGCAACTAAGTAGGTTCGTATCGTCGTTGGAATTGTGGTTGGTGGGTTATTCCAGGAATTATGGAAAACTCCTATTTTTCTGTATGCACTAATTTTGTTTTGATGTCCGAAAAGTCATCGAGGAAGCTGGAAAATCGCAGCAATTCGATGGCGAGCTAGGTAGAAGAGATAGGTCATTTGCAATTTTGCTAGTAGGTAGAGTTGGCAATGAGGTGGCAATAAACGAGCATAATGTAGAAAAAATATCATTATTCATTAGCCCATGCATTCGGCAACTCATGAAATAGGTAGCGATGACGTTGTATGATCATCAGAGCACTGAGTTAAGAACAAAATGTATATCCAGTGACACTGTGAACAGTTGGCTAGAACTTGATACGACAGCCACCAGGTATCAGTTTAAAGTCGGTAAACGGACCTGCTTAAGTGGTTTCTCTGCCCATACGACAGCACGTTCTGAGAATGCGTTCTTCAGTGCTTCGTAAGGGT
>QNGE01010050.1:0-11184 GCA_008508345.1 Paragonimus westermani
GTTGAATTATAAATGCACTGACGCTCGCACAGAAGGGACAGATAATTGTTTTGTATCAGAGTGAGTTAGCAGATAGCCTTGAACAGATAGCATGAGTAACGCCAAACCAGGCATTCATCATAAGTCTGTAAGTGACACAACACTGACACTATATGACCTTTTTCTCAGACATGCTATCAGTAATTTTTATTCAATGGTCCAGGTTTTTAGGATACACCAAACCCAACCCTGGTTTTCTGGTTAAATTTCAACAGGTTTCCAAGCACTGCACCCGATATATTTTTGACTGCAGCCTACAGTAGTCTAGGGTATCATCCATATAACAAGTATCTAACGATATTTCACTATCTATGGACAGCTTCTGCACGTCCATTCTTCAAACATCGCTTGTGTCATGTCGTGGTCAACTCTCTCTTGACGCTCATCTTCCTTCAGAACCCTATATTCGGATTCCTTCCTGACTCTTGAGCAATTCGAAAAAGCATGCTGACAGACATGCTTTCCCGATGCACATTATTCTGTTTTGTAGATATATCGGGTTCCGTGAGTATCTTGTGGAAGAACATGTTTTTCCGGTAATCCATAGGGAACAAAACTAGCGTGCGGGTTGTTGTTGTTGATGATGATGGCATTTGCAGTGAAACTACAACCAAAAGGCTTGAAAACTCGTCCACATTAAGGAATTACTGTTGGCCACCATACGCGAAGAAGTGAGCTGCTTTTGGTTGCCACAACATTTCTGTTATTTACCTTATCGCAGTTCTTCCCTTCACCTCATTGGAACCACGTTTTTAATAAATTTTAAGCTTGGCCATAAAAGATATCATGTTGCCATCGGTTCCGACCATGAGTAAAATGTGCCAACACATCAAATTGCCATAGAAAGCCAAGCTTGCGAACGGCTAAGTTCAGTCATTATCATCAGGCATAAACAATTACAAGAGATTCATTGGACCTATATGAAAAACAAGAATATGTTTAAACGCGATGGTATTAGTCATGGCAAATGTGGATGAGTGATAGCTCGTTAATCAGATCACTGGGCAACTGTGTCGGACGGTTTGCACATGGTTGGCCAGAGGAGGCTTAGGGCCTATACGAATTTCTTTTGGGCGCACAGTTGGAGGTTGTGAAGTTTGATAGCGATCGCTTCTGCCACCGATAACATTCTCGCCCTGACAACTCAGGACTGGACGTAGGACACTTTGTAAATAATTTTAAACGTTTCGTCGGATGTAATTTGATGTTCCATGTCGATCAGATGTGACCCGGTAACACTTGAGATTGGTTTCGTTATACCATTACGTAGCCTCTTGAAGGGTGCTCGTGGATCCTGTCTGATAGTCACCCAATGGTTTTCCCAGCGTGACATCAAACTTTGACTGAGCGTTTGTTACAATAATCAGTCAGTGTCTCTTGAAAACCATTGTAAACTGTTAATCTTTCTTATAGCCCACCACAAGTTTATCAGATATAGTATATAATTCGGGGCCAACGGTGTATTATTAATATCATCCCAATACTCCAGAATTTAAGTGGTCGAGCAAATCACATGTCTTCCCATGGTTACACTTTACCATTAACCATTTCCATCCTACATTGAACTGAGCACAATTTCACAAAAAGGATTGTGCACCGCAGGATAGTATGCTAACTCAGAGAGCAACCTATGGGCTGCATTCTTGATTAACAAGGCCGTACGCCCCCATCATCTGTCTTGTCCACAGTAGGCCCTCATTTGTTCCAAGTGTGGTAAGGATTACCCTGAACAAGCGTGTTGTCCAGTCGAAATAGCAGCAGGCCAGTTAAAAACCTCACTACAATCGGGGCTGCGTGAGAGGAAGACCACATGATTCCCAATCCCGTTACTACGGAATGAGCAATACAAAGTCCGATTGCAAAAGACGGTTGTGGCTACGAAACACCCTCTGCAACTAGACGAAAATTGATGCACACCATCCGACTAACTGGTTCCGCATGTGTTAGAATTCAGTTTTATATCGATTCACAAATGGCCGTTGTTACACAATGAGTATAAAGAATAATGCATAATGAAGAATCGTGGTTTGTGTAAACTAGACATTGTAGAAGGTCTTGGCAAACTAGGTAATGTGGTCACGAAATTAATAGAGTATTCAAACAACTTGAAAATAGACACCACACTCAAAACAAGTAGGTATGGAACGGAAGTGTTCAAAACTCCACCCGGTTTAGCTGTATCAAAAACTACGCGTAAATAGCTGGAACCATTAGATAAGTTAAAGAGTAATAGAGAGGAATGGAATCTATCGAAAAGTAATTGGCGCTTACATTCGTAGCTGGTGTTAAGTGGGCCCGAGAAGATTTATGCTAATTGCTGAGATAAGCGTAGTCTGTGCACTAGATGCACCAGTCGAGACGACTCGGGCAAACGGAACAGTCATAAGCTTCCCGGAATCGCCAAACGACTGGTCAAGAAAACTGGAATTTTTACATGAAAATACCTCCCGTTTACTACCAGTGATGGGTCTTCAAATAAGCGGGCTAGGGACAGTAAAACTTATGGAACTATGCAATGTCCATACAAAGTAGCTGAGGATGAGCCGGAGACAAACGCAATATATTGGTTGAACCCAGATGACGATGAGACCAAGTACAGTCAGTTAAAACTGGAGAACCTTGAGGGATGTGCAAATATACTAGAAACCAAAATTAGTCCCGAGGACACTTCCTGATTATTCATTTCCAACTGTTTGCTTCAGTGAAAATACACAGAATTATGTTTGGAAGAAAAAGTGTTTCCTACAAACATTTTCAGCACGCTGCAACAGTTGCTTAGCCTGCCAATCATAAAAATTAGTCATGCCAAGCTGCTCAATCGTTGCACCGGTGACCGTCTGCAGAGTAGGCTGAATATCGTCCAATGTTGGGATAAATAAGCAATGCACTTCCGGTGGATGATTTCAGTTATGACTGTGCTAGTCATATTGGAGGCTGTTTCGCCCCTAGGTTGCGAAACGTATGTCTGGTGAAAATCCTTCGTGGGTGTTAAAATATTGATAAATTTCTCGTCGCAGCGTACCAGCCACTGAGTTTGCAGGTATCTTCAACTGCGGAGAAGTCAAACATAATGAGATGGATAATCCCATTCTTCTCAACCCAATCTGACACTGGATTTATTTATCATTGGTAGTGGTTATCGCAACACCGGAAACCTTCCGAGGGTTTGTATGACCCAGATCGAACATCGGTACAGTGGTTTTTCAAATGCAGACATATCCACATCCGTGGGACATAACGAGAACCACGGAACGCACCACAATTAGCGACACGGTGAATTTGATTCATTTATCGAGCAGAGTTCAAACCGCCATCATGCCAATGTCTGTCGTCGACCCAGTTGTCGTTGAGAAACCAAAACTTGAGGCCTTTTCCGAGGCCATACTGATCGGTAAGTAGTATCAAGGACAAACTTTTGAACAAAATTTTATCGTCAGCACTGCGTCAAGAAGCATGGACAAGCAAACTGTTCATAAACGCAATTAACTGAGATCAGTGACTTGTGTTCGCTGGACAAAACGTGTGATTGTCAAATCATAGTCAATGCTCTCATCGCGCTGACACAAACCAGAAGGCTACCCACGGTTCACTTGCGCTGTTTTTGCGTTTTGTCGATCTAATCTATCAAAGTTTGTGCTATCAATTTTCATTGACTGTCGATAACAATTGGTAGTTTTATCGACTGGTACCCTGAGTCAATTCATTAAGTGACTTTGGACTGTTGGTACCATCCGAGACCGATGAAAGCGCTCGGTTTATTAAGCGGGGTCTGGTAATTCTACACGAATGTGAAAATAGGCAAACTCGCGGATTATAAAGACAAACAGAAAGTTTGAACAAAGCAGATAGGACATGAAAACTGGTAGATGCAAGTATTTCGTATTGACTCATCAGTACCAAACTTACAATAACATGAGTGGGCTTTTTTTAAAAAACAATCGATTTGAGGGATGGAAAATCAATAAGCGAGTTAGGACAAGACATTAAGTCCAAGGAAGGGTCAGGTTCACGAACAGTTGTTTCTAAACACAGAGAGCTGGTTTGAGTCGACTAATTGCAACTGCTTCAGCGAACCGTAAGAATCTCGGGTTGGAATGGCGTAACAGGATTTTGAATGCACAAGATGGATCGGTAACATGACCGGTGGTCAAGACGTGTCTAGCGACTGAGGAAAGTGGCTGTTTATGAGTTTCAGAAACATTACCATTCTCCGGTAACACGTACTTCCGCACCCATTTAGGTAAATGTTCCTTCATTCTGGAGATCAAGCATCTCTCGGTTCTGCCTATGTAACTTTCTCCGAGGTTACATACAAATTGGTAAACACAATGTGAAGTGGCACCGATAGGCTGATCTCCTTTGATTGAAGGCACTGGTAGTTTCTGAGTCCGAGCGATTACACGGAGTTCAGCTGCATTAAATGTTCGTTTAATTGAATTTCTTAATCGCTGTGATGTTTGCTGCATGACATAATCACCCTTAAAAGGTAGCTCTATATAGACTCTCTTTTTCTCTACAGTGACCACCTTTTCGGATGGTAATTTTGGTCTACTGTGCCTATCTATGAAACTTCTGGGGTAACCATTTGATTGTAGGACAGACGTAATCAGATCTAGTTCCTCCGCGAGGCTGTCAGGCGTACAGATTCGCCTTGCTCGTGTGAAGAGAGTATTTACTAATGCTCGTTTGTGTTGGATCGGTGTGAAGCTGCTAAAGTTTAGGTATTGACCTGACCATGTGGGTTTCCTATACACGGTTCTTCTAACCGAGCCATCTTCCCGACGACTTATTAGGATATCTAGAAATGGCAGGCAGTTGCTGACCTCAAATTCACAAGTGACCTTCAGATTAGGATGGCAACTATTTAGACGTTGCACCAGGTTATCTATCATCTGTTTAGATCGACTGAAAATTAAGGTGTCATCGACGTAACGCTTGTAATATGACAAGTTTTCTATCTCGGTAGCTAGCTGTTGCTCAATTTTCAGCATGAAAAAGTCTGCTATGATGGGACCTAGTGGACTTCCCATGGCTACTCCGTCTATTTGACGGTAGGACTGTTCAAGGAAACGAAAACTGACATTCTCAGTACAGAGCAGCAAAGTTTCCTTCAATATGTCGGTGGGAAGTGGCAACGAAGTGTGACTCATTTCAACGAGTTCACAAATGTAGTCAATCGTTTCGTGCAGTGGGACATTTGTGAAAAGTGACTGAA
This sequence comes from Paragonimus westermani, assembly GCA_008508345.1. Lineage (NCBI taxonomy): Eukaryota > Metazoa > Platyhelminthes > Trematoda > Plagiorchiida > Troglotrematidae > Paragonimus > Paragonimus westermani. The sequence continues at coordinate 5,255 of QNGE01010050.1, forward strand.
CATCTATAGAGCACATCAGTTCATTGGCAAGATTGATTCTGTCCAGGTCACTGATCAATTCAAAGGAATCTTTAATGGAGTATTTCTGAAATTTCTGTTTTACTGGGGTTAGAATAGTGACCAGCCAGCGTGCTAATTTGTGGTAAGGTGAGTTTGTCATTGCCAAAATTGGCCTAAGTGGCATCCCAGATTTGTGAGTCTTTGGTAGGCCGTAAAGTTGAGGTGTTGACGATCCGCGCGGCTTAAGAGACTTATACGTTACTTCATCAATAATCCGCAACTGCAAGAGCAGCTGAAGATGTCGTCCTATGCGGTCCTCTATTTCGCCAATGTTGTCTACTCTCTCTATTCGTCGAAACTTTGTTTGATCATCCAATATTGATAACATCTTCTGTACATACACATCCTTGTCTAGAATGACGGCCCCAGAACCCTTATCAGGCTTAAGTATAACCACGTTTTTCGACTTAAGCTCTCTTAATGATTGCAGGTGTTGCTTCGTGATAGCACACCGACTATTAATTGGAGTCCTGATAAAACCATACGCTATATCGGTGAACTTAGTCTTTAACCGACCTAGATTGTCAGCACTAGTTGGTCGAAGATCAGATAACTGATCAATAAGATTCTCAAACTGGGCTTCAACACAAATACGATCAACCTTATGTGCTGGTATTTTATAATCAAGACCTAAGGCTAACGCTTCTAGTTGCAACGAATCCAACTGTATTGAAGAACAGTTCAGCACGTACTTACTAGAATCCGGCGGAATTGGTTCTTCACCGTGCTTCGTACGTGACTTCCGCAACCGATTGATATAAGTCCTCTTCGTACGATCGATAATTTTCTTACAGAATAGTGTGAAGAGGATACGAGAGCAAATTGTCAAATTTTCGACTACGGATAAAAGGTGGCAATGTGTCTGACGCAAATCAGCCAGTCGCATTTGAGCAGTCTCAATGTGGGCAGTCGCAATACGTCTGAGGTTATTTTTGGTCACCTTCAGTTTGTTCTTCCTTAGGAGCCGGAGGAACTGATAAGGATATCGACCTTGCTGTGTGCATTCATTGAGAAAATATATTTTCACAAGTTCACGAGCAATCTTGCATCTCAAACTGGCCACGCGACGCAGCAATCGGCAGGTCTCAGCGGGAAATCTTCGTCTTATAAATGTGAAACAATTGGTTCCCTCGAGCAGTTTGAACAAAGCAGATAGAACATGAAAACTGGTAGATGCAAGCATTTCGTATTGACTCATCAGTACCAAACTTACAATAACACGGGTGGCTTTTTTTAAAACAATCGATTTGAGGGGTGGAAAATCAATAAGCGAGAGAGGATAAGACATTAAGTCCAGGGAAGGGTCAGGTTCACGAACAGTTGTTTCTGAACACAGAGAGCTGGTTTGAGTCGATTAATTGCAACTGCTTCAGCGAACCGTAAGAATCTCGGGTTGGAATGTCGCAACAGGATTTTGAATGCACAAGATGGATCGGTAGCATGACCGGTGGTCAAGACGTGTCTAGCGACTGAGGAAACTGGCTGTTTATGCGTTTCAGAAACATTACCATTCTCCGGTAACGCGGACTTCTGTACCCATTTAGGTAAATGTTCCTTCATTCTGGAGATCAAGCATCTCTCGGTTCTGCCTATGTAACTTTCTCCGCAGTTACATACAAATTGGTAAACACAATGTGAAGTGGCACCGATAGGCTGATCTCCTTTGATTGAAGGCACTGGTAGTTTCTGAGTCCGAGCGATTACACGGAGTTCAGCTGCATTAAATGTTCGTTTAATTGAATTTCTTAATCGCTGTGATGTTTGCTGCATGACATAATCACCCTTAAAAGGTAGCTCTATATAGACTCTCTTTTTCTCTACAGTGACCACCTTTTCGGATGGTAATTTTGGTCTACTGTGCCTATCTATGAAACTTCTGGGGTAACCATTTGATTGTAGGACAGACGTAATCAGATCTAGTTCCTCCGCGAGGCTGTCAGGCGTACAGATTCGCCTTGCTCGTGTGAAGAGAGTATTTACTAATGCTCGTTTGTGTTGGATCGGTGTGAAGCTGCTAAAGTTTAGGTATTGACCTGACCATGTGGGTTTCCTATACACGGTTCTTCTAACCGAGCCATCTTCCCGACGACTTATTAGGATATCTAGAAATGGCAGGCAGTTGCTGACCTCAAATTCACAAGTGACCTTCAGATTAGGATGGCAACTATTTAGACGTTGCACCAGGTTATCTATCATCTGTTTAGATCGACTGAAAATTAAGGTGTCATCGACGTAACGCTTGTAATATGACAAGTTTTCTATCTCCGTAGCTAGCTGTTGCTCAATTTTTAGCATGAAAAAGTCTGCTATGATGGGACCTAGTGGACTTCCCATGGCTACTCCGTCTATTTGACGGTAGGACTGTTCAAGGAAACGAAAACTGACATTCTCAGTACAGAGCAGCAAAGTTTCCTTCAATATGTCGGTGGGAAGTGGCAACGAAGTGTGACTCATTTCAACGAGTTCACAAATGTAGTCAATCGTTTCATGCAGTGGGACATTTGTGAAAAGTGACTGAACATCTATAGAGCACATCAGTTCATTGGCAAGATTGATTCTGTCCAGGTCACTGATCAATTCAAAGGAATCTTTAATGGAGTATTTCTGAAATTTCTGTTTTACTGGGGTTAGAATAGTGACCAGCCAGCGTGCTAATTTGTGGTAAGGTGAGTTTGCCATTGCCAAAATTGGCCTAAGTGGCATCCCAGATTTGTGAGTCTTTGGTAGGCCGTAAAGTTGAGGTGTTGACGATCCGCGCGGCTTGCATCTACAAGTTTTCATGTTCTATCTGCTTTGTTCAAACTGCTCGAGGGAACGAATTGTTTCACAAACAGAAAGTTTCACAAATGCATATCAGAACCACAGCAGTGATTGTGGACAGTAACATATGTATTCAGTGATTACAACTAACCCTGGTCGTTACCATTCACCAGATATGCCCATCAGATAAAATTCGACCCCTCATGCAATCATTTGGACAAAGATCACTTCAGTTGGACAGAAATCATTCGCACGAGGGTGATTATTACGGTTTAGAACACCTCCGAAAAATTCGTTGAACCACTGAAATCATCAGGGTTTATTCGTTATACTTTGGTTTCATTTATTTTCCAGCTTTTAGCCAGATTTGCCTAAGCATCAATGCCCACAACAGCAGACATGTGAATACTATTCAAATATTCCCGGGAACTTCATCAGCAATCAAAAAGTGATGAGTAAGCACATTTTTGATTTCTCATCGTTAAGAAAAATACAACAAAATAAATATGAAATGAGTTGCCAAGTCGAAAATATGTGGAAAAAATACACTCCAGATCTAGTGCCATCTGGGAAGTACGGACACGATTATTACGGTGTCTATTGTGCTCATGACGGCAGACCAATGTATCTTCAGTGCTTGAACAAAAGACTACCTCTAGTGTGAACACTTATGACGCGGTAGACCGGCTCAACTGCGACATCTTGACTGATTCTCTCACCCGAGTCGTCAAGTGGGCCAAAATTGCGCTGGAAATCTTTCGCTGTTTTCCGGTCGTCGACCATGCTGGAAGATTTTCGCGCATTCTCTCCGACAAGCGTCTTGTTAAACCATTGTGATCCGCTCCACAGGAACAACAAAGTGAGCAGATGCAAAGCGTGGCCGCCCTACTGTGATACAATCACAGTTTACACATGTTATGTAACCAATCAGTACCAAACGGACAAAAGAGTTGAATCACGCTGAAATCTATTAGATATCCTTTGTCTGTTTCATCTTATTAGACTTGGTAGCATATAGTTGATGTTCACTCAGAAGTGACTATCCGTCCTAAAAACATCCACGTTTGGTGACCGGCAGATTTTCATATTCCTTGAAAGTTCATTGCTGATAGTAGAGTGACCTTGTGATTGCTGAGGTTTTGTTTGCAAATCTAATCTTGAACTGTTGCGTGCATGTTTCCATATTCACATCCATGTTACCCATATTTTTTTGTTAAGCGAACTAGGACATTTGATTTAGTTATGTATTCACTACAAAGTTATCATCTATATAATCTCTGACTGTCATTTTTATATCTGGTTATATTTAGCCGAATAGATATCACGTTGAAAAAGACTGTTGTCCATGAAAGTCCACTGAAAGTTTATCAAGCTATAGAACTTTGTCAAAATGTTCGGTGATTCTCATCGCTAAATTCAACAATCTGCTCACAGTTAGAAATAGTTCCTCCTAAATAGCACAAGTAGTTTGTATTGTCTTTTCAGATTTTTATACAACTGTCGTCTGATTAGACTAGGTGCGTGAATCTTTCTAGTTTAGATATTACTATATAGTCCAATTCTTATGATTTGCCGAAAGCGTCCAGACCAACGATGCACGGTTTGACCAATATTGTCCAAACACAGATATGCAGCAGGGTCTCTAGTCAAGACCCTTCAATCCATCTTTTAGCATTCAAACCCCTGAACCGTGTACACGCCTTGGCATTACTATACGCTGATGGCAGAAACTTTGGAGTAAAATGAATGGAAAGATAAAAGAAATGTAGATTGGTTTTAAGGTCTTCGACCGTCAAGCTGCGAATAACGGGATTCCGTATAATGTTAATAAATACGTGTTTATGGTTTTGCCCTTCTGGTCGATTTGCATATCTGCCTGATGGTAATAAACTGATTGCCACCACCACCTATGAGTGGGTCTTAAGCACCACATTGTTCGTTTACAAACTCTGTGTCTGTGTTCAGGAAGGCTGACTCGGTGCTTCGGTTCCGCGACAGGAAGCTCGGAAACTTTCGTTTAAGTAGTCATATCATAATATTACACTGAAAGGAGCACATTCATCGGAAGACAAGTAATCAGACTTGGCATTCCAAGCTCTCAGAAACTCTCGGAGACAATCTGAGGAAAGTGGCGAAGCGGGAAATCACTCTTTGTTCGCTTGATTTCCCAGATAGGCCGCACTTGCTCGGAAAGTATTCAATTCATCGTTGTTGGGTAGAGGATAACTGAGCCTCCAACAACCACCTAATGCGCTGGCAAACGTGCCTCTTCCCATTCCAAACAATTAACTGTGTGACAATTAAATGAGACTGCAGCCTTGCATGAGCCGCCTTACATGAGGACAGCAGTAGTTCGATGACCTGATTTGCTCAGTGTGAAACAAATTAACAATGTCTGTCGTAAAACCATAGTCTGCCAAAGAGTTGTAACGTATGAGATCATACACGCTGAAGACATCAGACGGTCTTCATACAACCTCGTCATTAGAAACATTACAGTAAAGTGGAGACATTCGGAATCCCTTTTTTGTCACTCCACTGCTGTTTCCACATCATGACTTTATCTTCTGTTCCGCGTGATAAGCTGTGATTAGGTTTCTCCGCCGCCCATCTAGCTTGTTTTGGCACCCACCTGGTGCGGGCGACGGATATCTCAAACAACCGTAGCGTAGTCATCCGTTCTGCAGTTGATCACACACAATTTCTATCTCAGTTTGACTATTCATGACTTTGCAGTCTGGAAACGGTCTCCGTTACATTTGTTCGAACGAGCTCACCCAGATGGTGACTATACTGACTAACAGTTAGTTGCATGAAAATTGACAAATTCTCATTTGTTCGCCTTCGATACAATTGTTCACATATGGAACTTGCAAAGATGCAACCTTCGTTCAGACCATTATACCTTTCGTTTCGGTAAACAGTGAGTGGTTTCGTTTGTGGCTAGACGGTTGTGATAGTCTGTAAAACTTTGTTATGATTAGACAGAAGACTGATACACAATGGACTGTGATGAACTTCCTAAACAGGAAGGCCGATGTCCGCTACTCCGGAAACCTGCTCGACGAAGCAATATGCAACTGGCTACAGCTAGTCAGTCGAGCGCGTCT
>QNGE01010051.1:0-11181 GCA_008508345.1 Paragonimus westermani
TGCAAACGTTTCATCACCAGACGAGGTGACATCATCAGTGCTTCGTTAACTGAACAGGTATGTGAAACCGCACCTACGATGTGGCTTCAGAATAAGGTCACCAGATCGAGTACAAACACAGGACTGAACAATAATGTAAAGTGGCGTAATATTTTTGCATGACGAATAGTTTAATTCTGACTTTCAGCTATTCTAATCAAAGAAATAGAACAGGGTGAGATGATAATCACATCATGTCGACGTTAGCAAACACAAATTGACTAGTTTCATACTAAAAACCAGTAGTGATTTATTAACAGAATTACTGCACAAATATTTCATGCACTAACAATGCAGATTATACCGATCAAGAAAATTAAGACAAAGAATGGATATATACGAACAGAATGACAAGTAACATGTAGTCAGATCAGTCAAAATCTGATAGGAGTAATCACTCAATTTCATGCAAACAATTTCAACGGATGACCTGAGGTAGGTACAGTTAGACCGAAAGTGAGTGACATTCAATTGTGATCGTCCTACAGCATCTTGAGTCGGTCACATGAGCCATCTGTCGTAACCACGTGTTTGGGAATCGATGAAGTGTAATTTTATGCGGCTGCCTCACTAACCAAATTATGGTGCGTAATCGGATAGTTCAGCCACTTCGGGATGTGGTTGACCAATCACCACAATAATCGCCGACGTGTTCTGAATAAGTGGGTGTCACAACGGTAACGAGCGGACTGACACACGAGGCACGAGACAGAATGATTATAGGAACAGTGTTTGTGGTTGAGCACAGCTAGACCTGTGGTGGTTTGCACTTGGCTCGACTGAGTGGCTGTATGTGTTGGGGTTGGTGGGGATCTGTTTTTCCACTGGATTCATCAGCAAGTTTCTTTCTGTGTACTAAAAACAATACAACTGCATTGTGTTCGAGTCGTTCGGGTTTTCGAACCCAATTTGAATAGATATTCGAATACGGTTGGTTTCCCCATTTCTGTTTCGTATGCAGCACGAAAACGGTACATGATTTTACGAAGAATGGACCCATGATGTTGTCCCATGCTAGTTTATACTTTGATAATTTTATTCTATTCTAACAGAAACCACTGAAACATATCCTTTTAACCGGGTTAGCATATTTACGTGTGTGCCATTATTGCACATGTAGTTTTTGTTCGCTGAATTCTTCAAAAATTTCCCTCACCTGCAGTTGGTGATGATTATGATGTTGTTCGTATAAGCCGTAATAACATGGTGTTTACAACCCTTTAGTTTCATCGACGCTTCTATTCACGACCAGATTAGTCATCTCAAACGTGTTTACAGAATTACCAGTCTACACCCATGCACCTGAATATCTTTTACCAGTTTAAACTGTTGGATTTTAATCTCACAAAATTATCAGTTGAAAGAGAGATCACTCATGTTGCTCGTGAGAAAATGTTACCAAGTAAATTTTCTGGATACTTTCATCTACTGTGTAGCAGTGTTTGCTAGAGGAAACAACACTATCAGACATTGCTGCACCTGATAAGGCTCATTCTAGTAAAGTCTGGTGTATCGTTATCTTGACCTAAGGTGAATATGTGGGAAGAAAGGGCAACGCTTGAAAGACCAACGGAAGGTTAACTTAAACCACTGACTTGAGATGAATCGTTGTTTGTCAAACATGTTGCAAGCCAAATACAGACGGTACAGTTCCTTGGATATATTTCCGTGATGCGACAAAGAAGTTTGTCGCTCGGTATAAGAAACTTACCAACAGACTACATAGAATTATTACGAAATTCATGGGCTAAGAGTGATGAGAATGGTTGTGTACATCTGGATATCTGTCTAGAATGGAAAGGCAAATGGTAAGAAAGTACCAGCTGCATTTGTTCATCACAGTGAATTTCGATTACAATGTAACCCGCAAAGAATCATCATAATATTCTGATAGCTGTTTGATTGAATCAATATATCACATGGAATCTGGTGGTGACCGGGTGAACAGGTATCCGTCAGCTGTTTTTTAATTAGCAAACGACATATCTAAAAAATGTGGGTGGTAGAAATGATCCTCAGTTTGTCAGCTCAGGTAGCCTCTAAACACAAAGAGACCTAAAATTTCAGACTTAGTGATTATAAACTTCATGAAACACTGACACAGTTATCATTTGTTATGAGAAATGCACATTGCCACTGAAGGTACATCCAGGATCTATATCGTGATTAATGAGTCTGACTAATTTTCTTGAGACAATACTGTAATTAAGATTTCAGGTCTGTCATGTGTATGTTGTTGTAGCCCAAACGTCTAATTTATTCCCAATTCGCTACTATTTTGGAAAACAGTAAGATCACAGGTTACGAGTCGGGCAGATTTTCTTTGATTGCCGGCTGAAAATTTTCAAAAGACATAAGCGATCAAAATCCCCAGAAAGGATATTCTTATCGTGCACCCGAGTTACTGATAACTCTCATGAGTCACATTGAATAAGGCTGAAAAATCGAAACTTGGCGAGCAAGATTGTTTTTGACGTGTCATCTTCAGCCCAAATGCAACAGAGAATGCTGTGGAACATAATAAAGTGTGAAACTGGTGTCATTTTTGGGGTACGGCCTAGTTACTATAATGCTGTGTCAATTGAGTCTAACCTTCTCGATGCATGTAACGCAGAGTCAACTCGCCATCATTGTATAAGGAGAAGCTATATTAGTGAGACTTTTAGGCCTGCCTATTCAGTTGAAAGAAACCAAAGTTCTACAACAGGAATGGACTAAGTCATAGATGGAAGGCCAACGGAACTGATCAATTGAAGCGAACGATACAGAAACACCAGATAGAATCAACCAAACAATAACTAACTGGACACGAATGAGATATCAGAAGACTTTAGATGAGGAGAGTAATATATATTGACAAAAAGAGAGCACAGCGTGAGCATTTTAACCACACAGACTAAAAGAGAGATACTCGAATTGATTGCGATAAGTTGTGACCTACCCAGATCTCAGTAGCTGCTGGATAGCAGGATGCATCATTGCTTATATCATAACGATTAGGTATCTACCGGTAGGCTTATCACGCTCATGGGACATCCATGGAATAATTCTGGGTTACTGTAACGATGGCGTACGTATAAACAGAAACGAACTTCTGGCGGCTGAACTGTTCTACAAAGCGTAACAAGTTCATTGAGTTTGTGTAGAGTAACCAAGTACAATTGGACGCACCAGCGGGGATTGTGGAAAGAATGCTGGTGAAAGCGCGGCGAAAAATTGATTGATGCATCATTCAGTCAAGATAGACGGTTACAAGAGTGAGCTCCAAAATAGCCTCATCTGAACAATTCCACCTTGGTTTACGAGTTACCTTGCATTAAACTAAATGCATACAACACGCGCAGAGATGGGCAGACAACATAGAAAATAACATTCCGAACACCCTGTATACTATGACAAATACTGGAACGAATATAACTCACTTTCTCAAAATGAATTCTACATAAAACCCATACTCGCCAAAACAAAATCTCCAACAACTTGCAAGATACAGTCATTCAAAGCATGGTCAATTATAACCACAGTTGTTCATATTTCAAAGGAAATTGTTTTGCAAATACAAGACGGGAGTTTCACTGTTCATATTGCAACACAATTTTTGATAAACCTTCGAGATCATCCGGTCAACACTATTGCACAACTGTTAAACAAAAGCTAAGGCAAGATATCACGAGAAGTATGTTATCGTGAGCGTATAACAACGACTCACAGTGAGATGAACAATGGTAGTTACTACACTTGAATGACTCGAACACAATTCAGTTGTATTGATTTTAGTACACAGAAAGAAACTTGCTGATGAATCCAGTGGAAAAACAGATCCCCACCAACCCCAACACATACAGCCACTCAGTCGAGCCAAGTGCAAACCACCACAGGTCTAGCTGTGCTCAACCACAAACACTGTTCCTATAATCATTCTGTCTCGTGCCTCGTGTGTCAGTCCGCTCGTTACCGTTGTGACACCCACTTATTCAGAACACGTCGGCGATTATTGTGGTGATTGGTCAACCACATCCCGAAGTGGCTGAACTATCCGATTACGCACCATAATTTGGTTAGTGAGGCAGCCGCATAAAATTACACTTCATCGATTCCCAAACACGTGGTTACGACAGATGGCTCATGTGACCGACTCAAGATGCTGTAGGACGATCACAATTGAATGTCACTCACTTTCGGTCTAACTGTACCTACCTCAGGTCATCCGTTGAAATTGTTTGCATGGAATTGAATGATTACTCCTATCAGATTTTGACTGATCTGACTAGATTTTACTGGCCAACTCTGTGCTCTTGTGTTCTTCATTCAACTAATTTTACTTGAAGCACACACTTTACGCATTCTATAGGGAAGATGTTTGTGAATACTCTTCATTCTCCTGTTTTTTTCACTTTGATTCAAACATGGGATTTTATCCATGTTTTACGTATTTCGTTGCTTGTCCATTTTTACTGTTCATTGTATGTCGATTAGTTCGACAAGCCTTTCATCCTACGATGTATAATGTGCGTATTTTAGGCGGATGAATCCTCGTGTAGTGCATTTCAATCTTATGCCGCATTTTGTTATTGCTGTAAAATGTTCCTAACTGGTTTGCTCACAATTTAACCGTGTCATTGTAATCTTAGTGTTTTCGAAACTAATCTTAATTTCACCTCACAACATCCCTCATCCAGCTGGTCAGACCTTAAGTGACAAAGGTGAGGTATTCTCTCTTTTAGTTTCCGCTGATTATTCTAATATGAGTAGTTTGTGAGGCATTGCATGTTGAGTACGAAACTTTCGTAGATGTTTCCATTTCTCGTGGACGTGCACAAAGCTCCATTTCGTTGAATCATCTCAAAAGAGATGGGATTCTGTTAATGTTGACGCTGACGATTTTCCAGCGTTGGGTATCATTAATTGGGCGAACCACCGGCAGGTCTAGTGGTGTCTATGGTGTCGATTAACGATGTGTTTCTTAAGTTGAAAGCAAATTATTTTACCTAGCAAGACTGTCATTTGTCTGATATTGAAGTCATATGTGAAACAGGGTTTTGCACTACATCACACATCATACCCAATATGTTAAGTACGTAGACGTGTATAGCAGGCGTGGTTTCTGAAATCGTTGGCGGTATGAGAACTCTGTTCCAGAACCGAGCTCATTCAGGTGGAATGTAAGGGTTTTTGCTTGCCTTTTAAATGACATGTTGGTAAACGCAAATACGAACGAGGCTCAATTTGTTCGAGGTAGATTTTTGCAATTCTTATGAACAAAGAATTACTTATGAACTTACAGCTGCAAACTATAAACAGGAGAGTAAGTTTTGTGATAACATTTTACTGCTGTGCGTTCCCGTATTTCATTTGCACCAATGTAAGTGTTGCCCCGAAACTGTGCATTGGAAAACAATATCCGGAGTCCGAACCACACGGCTTATCCAACAAACAGACGTCCTAACAGAGTCCGGTGAACAAACCAGCACAACACACCATTTTAGTCAGAGCCAGACCAACTGGAACGGGGTTTCACACGTATTTCTGATCAAGTCACTCAGGCCCCACAGTTTAGTTGGTTTGTCCACTGCGATTGACAATCGATGTCACCTGGCTTCTCACACACCTCTCTCCAAACGTTCCAGCTTTTGAATGACAATCATCATGCGTCGGTGACTGCAGACGGACACGCCATAAATACGATATTTCCGTAACGGGTTGTGCCATCATGACAACTTTTCCACTGAATCATGTATGATAAAGTGCTACAGTCAAGAAAGAAACAGTTTGACAAGTTCCCGAATGACTCATAAAACACTAACTGCCGAGACTTACGTGTGAATGATTGCTGATGGCTTTTACTTGTTACTTGCTCTTCGCCAAAGACCTTGCAAACTTGCGGAACTTAGAGTGACTAGTTATTTCTGTTTGTCCGTCCGAACCTTTTGTACTAAACTACGTTGAGGCACAATTTTCTTAGTTGAGATTGTCAGACAGTGGCTGATTATGGCTTGTTCTGAGCAAATAATCAAGCTGGAACAAGGTGACGCAGTTGGAAATCAGTTGAATAACGTGCTGACAATCAGACGGCTACATGACACATTGAACTGTTTCTTATTTGTGGAAGTGTGGACCAGATCGGAAGCGAGTTCAGTGTGGGTATCTCCGTCAGTTGACTGGAAATCACTTCGAATCCTGGTAAAAAGATTGTTACAAATAACAGTGTTTATGACCTGCAGAGAAGCGATCGACCGCGCACATTAGCAAACGATTATTATTTTGATGGTGTTCTGCGACATATAATAGCAGTTCCCAACTGAGCATCCGTCGGCTCACTCATTAACAGAATGCATAGAAATCAAATGAAAACTGGATACTTGAAAACTACAAGTACTGGCCATACCAAGAAACCAGATTACAAGAGGTTTGTTGTTTGAATGAAGACAAACGTGAGTCATTTGCTCATGGTATTTATAGATAGGGGATATATAGTCGAAAATATTCAATGAGGAAGCACTATAGGATAAGACTGGATTCGCGCAGAAAATTAATGTCTGTCACATAAGTGAAATATCAGTTTGCTCCAATTCGATATCGTCACAGATCAGAGCTTATGGTTTAGGCAGCACCTAGTTGGACGCAGGTTATCACACATTTTTTGACGCTTTTAGCACAGTCAATTAGGAACTATGGCATTTCATCTTCAACTGTTGCAACAGAGTAGTATACAGTTTCTCGGACATATGGGACAAATGTTTAGTCTCAGCATTCACATGTATACGTTAACTAGGCGTTACACATAAAAAATCCTTCGAGACTTGATACAGAACATGTTTTGTATTAAATTTACAAAATATCTAACATAACTCTGCCAGCAGCATTGACCAACATAAATGGTATCGAGTACTATCTAGAAGCTGAGTATCGTTTAACAGCGAAATACAAGAACGGTCTCGGTGTAGGTAGTTGCTTCATGCAAACGGTGAACTACGGTGATTTCCATTCATTAGTGTTTTCTGAATCCATCCACATTCTTAGTCCAGCCCAATTTGTGCATGAGATGCTGCAAGACATATAAGGTTTCCGGAATACTGAGTGTACTAATTTGGGTACTATTTCGACCAATCTGCATACGAAGATCTATAAAACGTAGCGGCCTACTTTATCACGGAAAAACTAATCAAACTAAATATGTTGACAGAAAGTAGAAACACACAGCTTAATAACAAATTCGCAAAGCTGAGATATACCAATAGACAGTCATCGTTTTGGTAGTATGGCTATAGAGAGAACAACCGTTGATTTCACAAACAGCATGGCAACCCTAAAACTGTATGCCGTGCCCCAGATCCTCCAGGTAAATTGTTAGTTATCGACCATTCCATTAGCAAATTGTGAATCTGCTTCATTTATGAATGGAGCACTTTATCATACATGATTCAGTGGAAAAGTTGTCATGATGGCACAACCCGTTACGGAAATATCGTATTTATGGCGTGTCCGTCTGCAGTCACCGACGCATGATGATTGTCATTCAAAAGCTGGAACGTTTGGAGAGAGGTGTGTGAGAAGCCAGGTGACATCGATTGTCAATCGCAGTGGACAAACCAACTAAACTGTGGGGCCTGAGTGACTTGATCAGAAATACGTGTGAAACCCCGTTCCAGTTGGTCTGGCTCTGACTAAAATGGTGTGTTGTGCTGGTTTGTTCACCGGACTCTGTTAGGACGTCTGTTTGTTGGATAAGCCGTGTGGTTCGGACTCCGGATATTGTTTTCCAATCTAGACTTTTAGAACATCCTTTAATTCACACCAAACTGTTTAACATTCTGTTCAACTTGCCGACTGGTTCGTTATACCTATTGGTAAGATATGTCCACAACGTGTGTACATTGATTTCATCTTTTTGAATTCACCGCTTGCATCTTTCGAAGAAAATAACCAATACAACATGGCAAAGGATTGAGAATGTTTCATTGAGAAATACCCTTGGCATAACAATTAACGCCACTGGACAGATACTGTGACAATACTCTAATTTACGTGATTATCTGATGGCATATTTGAGTTGTTACTTGTTAGCAATAGCTTCGTGAGTATCCCGTTAATTGAGCTCATGTAGTCAAAGTCAGACTCATGCGATTGGATGCATGACGAAAACACTTTCCACAGGCATAACTTAGATTTTATCAGCGAAGTCTTCAGTTATTGTTTACATTCCGTGTGGATAGAAATGAATAGAATAATGACAAATCTCAACGCGTCTGTCCTTAAACTCACAGTATTCTCCACAATAACATCTGATCAGCTTGAGAAGACACATTGATTTTGGAAACCGTGAGGCTGTTTGACGCAAAAGATTAAGTGAGGTCCACTTTGGTAAAGATATTCATTGTTTACAACATACGCAGAATAATGTGAAAACTTAAACTTGCCTTAAAATTTGTCTAAGCTTGTTTTCTCTTGGGGTTCGAGCCAAAATTTCTTGCAGAGTTAACATCTCAGGTTGACACGTTTGCTTAATATATATAACCTACTTCCCCGTACGTAGATTGTGTAAACAATCGATAATGCTTAGGTACGAATTTAATATTAGGCTATAGAGAATTCGTGGCATTTGAGCGGTTCTGAGTTGATGCGTGCACAATATATCGTTTGTTTTGCAAATATCGTTTCGACACAGCCGACAAAATCCTACTGCGCCGTGAGTTTCAGAATGAAAGCCAAGATAAGTTTACAATTGTACACCACTGGACTGTGTTCACCATAAGGGAAAATTCATTTTCTCATCTCACCTTGCTGTGCAGTCTACGAACGTTATCACCGAGGTAAGACGTGAACCGACTGAGATTGATATTTATGAGAATTCCGAACAAAACTTTAAAATAAACAGAGCCAGCCAAAAAAACAATCATAATAGCGATGTTTGATACAAGGAAAATCTAGGAGTTCAAAACAGATAAACATGATAATTCATGCCAGTCACATTGCTCGAGATATATCAAACATGAAGTCAACATTAAAATTCAAGGCAGTGCGCTACATCCATATAAAGCAACAAACCAGTGATAAGAAAACTGTTGCGTAATGTGGTGAATTCGATCCATTCCGTCAGACATATGGTGAAGACGAACAAAATGTACAGTAGAGGCGCATCGGAACATTTGCTCAACAGAACAACATTCGGCACAACATTTGACCACCACAAGAGGTGGACAGAGTGAACCACTAACTGTTGCGAACATAAAATTGACCTACTTTGGTTGACCAACACGGATTTAGTGAAGGTGAGAAGTTTGGGGTTTGGATCGGTTAGACTTCGTAAGCTGTCTCCAACATGTGCTTTCCAATTGATGACGTCGAGTCTTGTTCTCGGTTGTTCGTCTGACTGTTCCCTAGTTAAGCATGCTGAATCAACCACTTTTGGAGACGTTTGGCCTGTTCTGCAAAACCGACCGACATTGTTGGTCCGCAAAATCAGAAAAGCGGTTTTGCCTGATCTTAATACCATTTCGTATTTTCTCTTCATTTGCTACACATAACAGCGGTGAACATCAAATATATTCAAGCGAATTAGTTTCATATATCAAATCAACGTCCACACTAGTCTGCCGTGGGCCAGAACCACGGCAGACTCAGGTTCAAGGTCATCAGCTTTTGCACACAGAGCAGCGCCTCGAGATGACAAGCTTGTGATAAAGCATCAACACACGGAAAACGTTGGTCAAGTCAACTATATGACTGAACTACAGCAGGTGTCTGGCGATCATAGAAGCCGGCTTGCGTTGTTTGGTAGAGTCACACCACACGTCAAATCCTCGATATATTTGCGCACGTGTTCCTTCATTCTAAGGCGCAGGGATCGTTCAGTTCTACTAATGTAAACTTCCCCGCAGCTGCAGGTGAACTCGTAGATAAGGTGTGATGTAGACAGCTCTGGCGTCCGCGTCTTGATGTGAAGAAATCTGAGTGACCTAGTGCGGCTGAGTAACCGCAGTGTACGTAAGTTGGATCATCTGCCTCAGTCGTCGCGTTAGAAACGACATATTATTACCTCCCATGTGCGGTAACTGCATGTACACCGCTTTTTTCGGGACAGACGTTTTTTGTGTGCTTACTAATTTCGGCTCGTTGTAAAAGTCAGTAAAACCCAGTGGATAACTTTTGGACACCAGGGTCTGACGAATAAATTCCAACTCAGTATCTAGTGTGTCACCCTTACATGTAGTTCACGCTTTATGAGATATACAACGAACCGACGGACGTTTGTGTTTTATGGATGAGAAACTGTTGAAGTTTGGATATTGTCTCCCTCAGGTGGATTTACGATGTACTGATCAACCTACTGTACCATCCTTCCGTTGCTGGTTGCTGATATCCAGAAAGGCTAGCGTGTCCCCCTTTTCATACTCAGACGATGACGTTAGATTTCGATGCAAAGACTTCAATAAATCCAGTAGTTTTTCTGATGCCTTTGTTTTATGAGAATATCATTATGTCGTCAACATCTCGACGATAAACTGGGATGCCATACAGTGTATTTGTGGGAAGGAGCTCGATCGTAGACGTAAATAATTAAGCCGAAACCAGTGCTAGAAGGCCATCAATCGCAACTCCGTCTAATTGTTTAAACCCCATGTTTTGAAACATTGTTCACTACTGTCTGAATACATGTGACTGGACATTTTAGATGCTTGTTTAGCTTAGGAATCCTCATTCCGTACAAACAGAAAAGTCGATTCCGGTTCAGAGGAGGAAAGTTTAAAAAAAATGCAGGGATCATCATATTAATCTTGGTAATGCAAGATAATTTATTCAGTAAAGCGTGTTCGACAATACAAAGAACGCTCATTTATACAATCGGGTTAACTGGACTATCTTCCAATTACAAAAGAATCAGAAAAGTCAGTCGAAAAGATTGGAATTTACACGGCACCGCTGACGAAATTACGATTAAAAGTGCCATCCCACCTTGAACGTGAAGTAGCTGCACATAAACTGTAGTGCAGAAAAGGCGCCTAAACGAGTCCGCAAACTGCACCAATTAATGGAAAATTAGTTGATTAAAACAATGGGATGCAGGTGAAGGTGATAGCGCGTCAAACCATACCATGAAGGAAAGTTTCAGTAGGCAAGCAATGGTAGTTGTGAAAAAGAATA
>QNGE01010052.1:0-11181 GCA_008508345.1 Paragonimus westermani
ATTTATGTGCTTCAATAAGAACTACAGCCCTGAATCGAACTCCGCCACCTACAAACAACAGCTGTGTGGTCTATACGAGACCGGGCCCGACTCAGAGAAGGCGGGCACCGAACAAAGAAATGAAGCACACGATGCGTGAAACTATTGCTGGCTAAAAATAGCCTGCACTCAGTGCACGGTTGCAACAATCACCCGCCATTATCCGAGCGATGTGGTGCTATCCGTAACCTATGACCTAAACGAGACTCAGCCTCACCAAGGCGGCCGACCTGAGCGTTCACATCTCCAGCCAGGACGACCATATCAGAATCATGTGTCGACCAAAGGAGAACGGCCAGACCCGAATAAGAAGCATCCTTGACACCAGCGTCACTGCAGTCAGTTGGGACGTAAGCAGACACAATGAAAAGACTTCCGATGGTTTTGCGTCCAAGACTGGCCCTAACAGAACCTAGCAAGCGGACGACATAAAGTCCACTGTTAACAGGAATCCAATCTACCAATGCAGCTGCGGCCACCACGCTGAGGATTATACCGACTCCAGCCTGATCGGTAGCGACAGCCGTGGAGTCACCCGAAGTGCATAGCCAATATCGGATAGACAGTGCGGGTGCTGTCAGTTCTATACGTCCACCACTGTCCTGGATTCTAGTCTCCAAAATGCAGTGGACAAAGACGTTCAATGAGTCTAACGTTCGTGCAAGAGCGGCCTGTTGGCCTACTCGTTCTAGTGTGCGATCGTTGGAAGCACTTGTGTAAATTCACATCCCAGGTCTGACGTAGAGACGATGGAGGTTTGCGGTTGAATGGTAGGAAATGGGACTTACCCGCACAGTGTTACTATGATTTGCTATATCTATTGTAAGACCAGCAGAGTGATCACCAGAAATAGGGTTCGTGTAGGTCCTGGTAGCTAGAATTGATAGGACATTGGTGGAGGGGTCAGCAATAGCATGTTTTCGCCCATCCACCCCACTGTATGTAGCGGATAGGGCGACCCGGTTTACAATGCGAGACGGCAGATGCAGTGTGGAATTACTGATGTTATGAGGATTCATGGCTGTGTTAACTGGGATATTACCAGGACGTCCAGACCTAAGACAGAGGAATGACCAGGGTTCTCAACCAAAGCCTTTGGCTCAAAACCCTGTACTGCAAGGCAGCGGGCGAATGGCAGTATACCAGAACCGGCACTTTTTCCCGAAAAAGATGCCAATCCTTTTCTAACCCTCTACCTGGAGGACTGTCGTCTTTCAGACCTCTACATATTGGTCTGCCTGGCACGAGTGACCTTGTCGGTATGGCAGCCACACCGTGTAGTTTAGCCCAATTGGTCATCGAGGTGTTCATGCCGTCACACCGCGTCAAGGACAAGCCTCGTCCAGTCCCTCGCAAACGCCGGCTACCGACAAGGGTGCCCAAGCTCCAAGACCCACCGGAAAGTAACAACAGTGACAACAGAGTAATGACAATCAATGAGTAACGTTTGTGCCATATGTTTTAGTGTGCGAACGTTGAGAGCACATATATTGATTTGCATTCTAGGTCTCGGCGGGATTCAACAATATTCAGCAGGTAGACCTGGGGGTTCATAGTCCTGACTAGGGTGATTGAATCGGGAGTATGTCCACTTTAGAAAAACAGCTAGATCCAAGTGAAAGGTGTCCTCAACAGCACTACCACAGCAGTCAGCAAGAGCGTTAGTGGACACACTGAAAACGTACGAGGACGGTTTGTTTCCAGTTAGCCCTAACAGGACGTCACATAAACAATGCACAGCCTATGTGGATCAGGGGATTAATACACCAATGTGATTGCATCCACCGTACTGAGGACGACGTCAACTCCAAATTGATCGAAGGCAGTGAGCAGGGGGTCACCACAAGTGTACATTCGTAAACAGGTCGTACGTAAGCTGACAGTGTGGATGCCGTGAGACTGCCATATTAATGGTGTTTTGTAGATCTGAAAGGAAGAGGACTCCGACATTCAATCGGTTGGGCGTCCGAGTGGTGGCAGTTGATTGAATTACCTAGTTTAGAGTGAAGACGTTAAAGGCGTTTACACCAACCCGCTGTCTAGGCTTGTGCGACGGAAAACGAGAATCAGAAACTAAACATAAGCATATAAGACGATTGGATAATTACTAAGACTAGGCAGTTCTAGTTCTGGATACGCACAGGCGTCGTTAGAAGTGAAGGTTGGGTAAGTCCGAGAGTTCCCATAAAAAGAACAGTAGCGGATGAACTTTCAGCAGCTTGTCTTCAACCAACCACTTGATGACCTGGTCCATCCTGACAGATGGGCACGCAGTATTACCGAACATCATGGCTGTTTGTAGACTGGAATGCGTACAGGACGCCAGAACTTGGAAAGAATAAAAACTTCAGCTAACGCTTTTCGCTGAAAAGCGTGCACAACAAGCGGTAAGCGGTCGTGGAATAGTACCAGAAGTAGGTTTTACCGGGAGGAGACGTCATATCCTAACCCACAACCGGATGAACGGGGGGATTGTAACTGGTCAAATCTGCCTATTGGTTTGCTGAATATGAATGATACTGTTACCGCGATCATCACACAGTTAGCTTCAACATAACAAATAATAAAGATGTATACACTGTTACGCACGTCAAGGCTCAGTCCATTCATGACGACTCAGCTGTTAGCTATAAAGACTGTTTAGGCTTATACTCGGAGTTCGAGATAATTGAGATGCGTTAACGCTGCTTGTTGCTCACACTGTCGCTGGTTCAAACCAAGGTTACCCAGAAATCTGCCATCTAAATTCGGACAAAACCAGTAGTATCCAGCACAAACATGACCCCACATGCAGTAAGAAATGGAGTGCTTCGTAGAACGCAAACTAGAAACAACAACCTAATCGAAAAGAATGACGGTCTGATACGCAGAATTAGTCCACTTTCGCTTATACCACAACCTACCATAACTGTTGGGAATTGAAAAAATAACAGACGGAACAAAATTGCGAACCTCCCCAAACTTTATGTAAGTAACAATCCACCAATTATTTAACGATGCCTTGAAAGGTGACTGGCGACCGGAAAAGAAAGACTGTTTCTGCAATTGAATTGTGGAATAGCTGTAAGGAGTCGAACGCTGGTAGACATTTTGCCACGACGGCGTCGTATGTTGCCGGCCACTCGAAGAATTCGTTTTACAAAGTGGATGTTACGTAAGAAGCGCGTAAGAATTGTCACCGCAGAGTCTACGAAAATCCAAAGAGATAGAGATCTGCAATTTCAAATCGAGACATGAGAAATACCCTAGACTGGTAACCATTTATTAGAGCTGAATACGCTCACTTACAAATACACCCATGTTCAAACCAGTGCGCACCACTGATTGGCACACTCACGCAGCGATTGTATGCAGATATAATTGTTTGAGGAGCGCTTTCGACTCTACGTAAGAATCTGTATTCCCCCTCTTGTCGATATCGTGATGGTGACCGATGGATAAGTTGGACGACAATCAGAAGCCTGTGTTACTTCCAGTCATTATGAGGTAACGTACAACCGTATGGTGTAAACACAATCCCCAGGACTTCACCAACGCATATGTATGCACATTGTCAATAGGCACTTGGAACGCTGAAGGAAGAAGAAGCACCAACTGTGAAGGCACAAGTATGCGAAATTTTATGGCTATGTACACACCCCAAAAATCAGCAATATTGTAACAGTTGACACTGGCACTGACTGACGCCATGCAGCAATGGGTGAGTGCAAGAGAAGAGTAAGTTCCGGTTTGAAAATAAAAGAAATGGGAGCAACGAGTCGGTTGGTTGGAAATTATACAAACCTGCACAACTCAGCAAGACAATCCTTCATTCAGTTGCAGATGAAATAAGCTTTTGTGATGAAACGGTATCATAAGAGATTATCAAGCTGTCTTATACACACCTCATCATCTCTTGTTATGAACTAGTAGCACCTTACATACATTTACCACACAGATAACCAGAAAGTTGAGGAAGACAAATTATGAAAACTGTCCACTCGGTAAGGCTGAAATTAATTTGGTTTGGAAATCCAGTTAGCTCTTAGATATATAAACGAACTGACGGAAGGTCTAAGGTCCATGTCCTGCGCCACCACGTAAACCACGACCTACCAAAAATCCAACGAGTCCGCCCAGGATGTTTGAACGATTATTCCGCGCCAACCTTTGTTTAAATAGATTCCGAGACTTTTGTCGGGGCATACGGACTTCCGTACATCGATTGAAGATTGTCCAGTTCACGATACGGAAATGGTGGCAACAACACAATGACCCGTTTCTAGCATTTGTCAGCCACTCTATACGTAACGATGGGTAATTATTAATTCGACCAATCCTATTCATTGAAGAGGGGCGGTTAACTGTCCAACCAGATCTAGGAATGGCAGGACCAACAACCAACAGCAACGGTTAACCTCACTTTTAAACATGGGCACTGACACTTTGAGTGCCTCCGTAGTTCCACGTAGGATTCCGGATAAGTCTGAAATTAGTTGTATGGTATAAAACGCAGCATTTTGTCCCCAGTAAATTTGATGGTTCCTGTGCGACAGCACATTGAGAATGAACGATGGCTGACAGGTGGCCTTAGCAACTACACACAAACTGCAATTGTTGGGAAAAAGGAAAAATAGTAGGTAACTAAGTTGGTCAAGTGAAATGTGAACTGCGGGTGCGGTTTGGTGTATCCCACACACTGCTCCTCTGTGCCCTACGGCATTTTGAATGCTATAGGACGTTTGGGATAGGTGCCATGTTTCCTCTCCCATACTGTCGGTCCTCATGTCGATATCAATACTCTTGGCTACCATGGGAGATGTTTGGCATTCCCGACTTCAACTGTAACCTGCTGATGAATTTAAATTCCGTTGATTGGCAATAGCTTGTGTTAATTTGCTTCCGTGTGGCGTTGGGTATGAAAACCACGCAACTGCAGTCGAGCTGGAAGCTATACAGTGGAGTGAACAGAATCAACTTCTGAAGTCTCTCAATGACAGAGTGGGACATAATATATATCATTAGGCTATCTCATCTGCATCAAATGTGGAAACAACCATGTGAAAACGTCGTTTGCAACGACTTCCACGGACAACAATTCGTCGACCGATACCCACCTGAAATTCTGCGAATAAAAGAAAAGTATAAATTTCGTGTATATTTAGAAGGTGTAAACGCTGACATACAAGCTTCACTGTCAAATACGATAACATTCTGGTTGAGATACATTGCCAACATCGTGCTATCGTAGATGTCCATTTTGTCAATGTCTCCGCAGCGCCGCGGAATTCCCAGGTTGTAAGATTGTGTATTTCACTTCGAAAACTGCAATGGACGAATCTACAAGACATGTGTAAGTGGGCTAATGCATACAATGCGTTGATTTCGTAAAAATATTGGTGAATTTCTTCATTGATCAAGTGTTTCAGGCACTTTTCTGATGTACCTCAATGCTCTGACTGAAACTCTTTATTTACAGCAGATGAACTGCAAACATTTAGCCTTAAGTTTATATTGCATTTTAAAATACAATTAGAGGATCGATAATCGCGCTAAAATGAAGGCCTTTTTTGAAACAACCTTCAAGCCTAATGCCTGCGGAAGCCTTAATTGCCCAAGTAACTTTTACAGTGGACGAACTTTGTGAACGATCACAAAGGTTCACCGTGTCTGACAGAACATCTGTACAATGACGCCTTCTCTTCCTCGTCATCGTATTCTAAAATTGATTACTCAGTCCATGCCTTGTTTCCCACGATAGAGCATAATGTGATGACGTACAAAAAAGATTTATCTGATTCAATATGCGAGTTGCAACATTAACCCAATCCGACATACTTATAGAGAACTCACAGTTGTTCCGGTAACTGAATGATTCATCCATTGATGTATCTACAGCGTTGATGGGATAATTGAAATTCCGCCAATTCCAACTCTTACAACGTGCTTCAAGGATATATGTGTTTAGTAAAGTGCTGAGTAGTGAGCTACTTCCAAATTGCACTTACATGATATACATGTGGAACTCTTGTAAGCACTGCCAACTTGACAGACATTTTTAGTGGGCTACAAGACCAACTCAGTAGGGCTCATTATGAAAACAATGGTAGGCGGATAACTTGACTGACTTGCTGCCAACTGAGGGAAGCCAATGCGGGTAAAAAGCTTATCTGAACGAGAAATGCGTTATGACCTATCACCCAGTAGCAAGCGAAAATATTGGGCTTGATCTCACTATAGTGAATGCAACCAACACAACGGTTTTAAGGAAGTGTGTCCTCTGGATTGTCCAACTAGCACTGATGACAGAAGACCGCTCCACGAAGCTAACAGCGAACACACATGAAGCCTGAATTGCCTCACGAACACGAACAAACGATCAGACGGTGTGCATCACGTGTACCGACTACAAGCAAGATATGACACTGGGGGGCACTGAGGAGCAGTGTGTGGGATACACCAAACCGCACCCGCAGTTCACATTTCACTTGACCAACTTAGTTACCTACTATTTTTCCTTTTTCCCAACAATTGCAGTTTGTGTGTAGTTGCTAAGGCCACCTGTCAGCCATCGTTCATTCTCAATGTGCTGTCGCACAGGAACCATCAAATTTACTGGGGACAAAATGCTGCGTTTTATACCATACAACTAATTTCAGACTTATCCGGAATCCTACGTGGAACTACGGAGGCACTCAAAGTGTCAGTGCCCATGTTTAAAAGTGAGGTTAACCGTTGCTGTTGGTTGTTGGTCCTGCCATTCCTAGATCTGGTTGGACAGTTAACCGCCCCTCTTCAATGAATAGGATTGGTCGAATTAATAATTACCCATCGTTACGTATAGAGTGGCTGACAAATGCTAGAAACGGGTCATTGTGTTGTTGCCACCATTTCCGTATCGTGAACTGGACAATCTTCAATCGATGTACGGAAGTCCGTATGCCCCGACAAAAGTCTCGGAATCTATTTAAACAAAGGTTGGCGCGGAATAATCGTTCAAACATCCTGGGCGGACTCGTTGGATTTTTGGTAGGTCGTGGTTTACGTGGTGGCGCAGGACATGGACCTTAGACCTTCCGTCAGTTCGTTTATATATCTAAGAGCTAACTGGATTTCCAAACCAAATTAATTTCAGCCTTACCGAGTGGACAGTTTTCATAATTTGTCTTCCTCAACTTTCTGGTTATCTGTGTGGTAAATGTATGTAAGGTGCTACTAGTTCATAACAAGAGATGATGAGGTGTGTATAAGACAGCTTGATAATCTCTTATGATACCGTTTCATCACAAAAGCTTATTTCATCTGCAACTGAATGAAGGATTGTCTTGCTGAGTTGTGCAGGTTTGTATAATTTCCAACCAACCGACTCGTTGCTCCCATTTCTTTTATTTTCAAACCGGAACTTACTCTTCTCTTGCACTCACCCATTGCTGCATGGCGTCAGTCAGTGCCAGTGTCAACTGTTACAATATTGCTGATTTTTGGGGTGTGTACATAGCCATAAAATTTCGCATACTTGTGCCTTCACAGTTGGTGCTTCTTCTTCCTTCAGCGTTCCAAGTGCCTATTGACAATGTGCATACATATGCGTTGGTGAAGTCCTGGGGATTGTGTTTACACCATACGGTTGTACGTTACCTCATAATGACTGGAAGTAACACAGGCTTCTGATTGTCGTCCAACTTATCCATCGGTCACCATCACGATATCGACAAGAGGGGGAATACAGATTCTTACGTAGAGTCGAAAGCGCTCCTCAAACAATTATATCTGCATACAATCGCTGCGTGAGTGTGCCAATCAGTGGTGCGCACTGGTTTGAACATGGGTGTATTTGTAAGTGAGCGTATTCAGCTCTAATAAATGGTTACCAGTCTAGGGTATTTCTCATGTCTCGATTTGAAATTGCAGATCTCTATCTCTTTGGATTTTCGTAGACTCTGCGGTGACAATTCTTACGCGCTTCTTACGTAACATCCACTTTGTAAAACGAATTCTTCGAGTGGCCGGCAACATACGACGCCGTCGTGGCAAAATGTCTACCAGCGTTCGACTCCTTACAGCTATTCCACAATTCAATTGCAGAAACAGTCTTTCTTTTCCGGTCGCCAGTCACCTTTCAAGGCATCGTTAAATAATTGGTGGATTGTTACTTACATAAAGTTTGGGGAGGTTCGCAATTTTGTTCCGTCTGTTATTTTTTCAATTCCCAACAGTTATGGTAGGTTGTGGTATAAGCGAAAGTGGACTAATTCTGCGTATCAGACCGTCATTCTTTTCGATTAGGTTGTTGTTTCTAGTTTGCGTTCTACGAAGCACTCCATTTCTTACTGCATGTGGGGTCATGTTTGTGCTGGATACTACTGGTTTTGTCCGAATTTAGATGGCAGATTTCTGGGTAACCTTGGTTTGAACCAGCGACAGTGTGAGCAACAAGCAGCGTTAACGCATCTCAATTATCTCGAACTCCGAGTATAAGCCTAAACAGTCTTTATAGCTAACAGCTGAGTCGTCATGAATGGACTGAGCCTTGACGTGCGTAACAGTGTATACATCTTTATTATTTGTTATGTTGAAGCTAACTGTGTGATGATCGCGGTAACAGTATCATTCATATTCAGCAAACCAATAGGCAGATTTGACCAGTTACAATCCCCCCGTTCATCCGGTTGTGGGTTAGGATATGACGTCTCCTCCCGGTAAAACCTACTTCTGGTACTATTCCACGACCGCTTACCGCTTGTTGTGCACGCTTTTCAGCGAAAAGCGTTAGCTGAAGTTTTTATTCTTTCCAAGTTCTGGCGTCCTGTACGCATTCCAGTCTACAAACAGCCATGATGTTCGGTAATACTGCGTGCCCATCTGTCAGGATGGACCAGGTCATCAAGTGGTTGGTTGAAGACAAGCTGCTGAAAGTTCATCCGCTACTGTTCTTTTTATGGGAACTCTCGGACTTACCCAACCTTCACTTCTAACGACGCCTGTGCGTATCCAGAACTAGAACTGCCTAGTCTTAGTAATTATCCAATCGTCTTATATGCTTATGTTTAGTTTCTGATTCTCGTTTTCCGTCGCACAAGCCTAGACAGCGGGTTGGTGTAAACGCCTTTAACGTCTTCACTCTAAACTAGGTAATTCAATCAACTGCCACCACTCGGACGCCCAACCGATTGAATGTCGGAGTCCTCTTCCTTTCAGATCTACAAAACACCATTAATATGGCAGTCTCACGGCATCCACACTGTCAGCTTACGTACGACCTGTTTACGAATGTACACTTGTGGTGACCCCCTGCTCACTGCCTTCGATCAATTTGGAGTTGACGTCGTCCTCAGTACGGTGGATGCAATCACATTGGTGTATTAATCCCCTGATCCACATAGGCTGTGCATTGTTTATGTGACGTCCTGTTAGGGCTAACTGGAAACAAACCGTCCTCGTACGTTTTCAGTGTGTCCACTAACGCTCTTGCTGACTGCTGTGGTAGTGCTGTTGAGGACACCTTTCACTTGGATCTAGCTGTTTTTCTAAAGTGGACATACTCCCGATTCAATCACCCTAGTCAGGACTATGAACCCCCAGGTCTACCTGCTGAATATTGTTGAATCCCGCCGAGACCTAGAATGCAAATCAATATATGTGCTCTCAACGTTCGCACACTAAAACATATGGCACAAACGTTACTCATTGATTGTCATTACTCTGTTGTCACTGTTGTTACTTTCCGGTGGGTCTTGGAGCTTGGGCACCCTTGTCGGTAGCCGGCGTTTGCGAGGGACTGGACGAGGCTTGTCCTTGACGCGGTGTGACGGCATGAACACCTCGATGACCAATTGGGCTAAACTACACGGTGTGGCTGCCATACCGACAAGGTCACTCGTGCCAGGCAGACCAATATGTAGAGGTCTGAAAGACGACAGTCCTCCAGGTAGAGGGTTAGAAAAGGATTGGCATCTTTTTCGGGAAAAAGTGCCGGTTCTGGTATACTGCCATTCGCCCGCTGCCTTGCAGTACAGGGTTTTGAGCCAAAGGCTTTGGTTGAGAACCCTGGTCATTCCTCTGTCTTAGGTCTGGACGTCCTGGTAATATCCCAGTTAACACAGCCATGAATCCTCATAACATCAGTAATTCCACACTGCATCTGCCGTCTCGCATTGTAAACCGGGTCGCCCTATCCGCTACATACAGTGGGGTGGATGGGCGAAAACATGCTATTGCTGACCCCTCCACCAATGTCCTATCAATTCTAGCTACCAGGACCTACACGAACCCTATTTCTGGTGATCACTCTGCTGGTCTTACAATAGATATAGCAAATCATAGTAACACTGTGCGGGTAAGTCCCATTTCCTACCATTCAACCGCAAACCTCCATCGTCTCTACGTCAGACCTGGGATGTGAATTTACACAAGTGCTTCCAACGATCGCACACTAGAACGAGTAGGCCAACAGGCCGCTCTTGCACGAACGTTAGACTCATTGAACGTCTTTGTCCACTGCATTTTGGAGACTAGAATCCAGGACAGTGGTGGACGTATAGAACTGACAGCACCCGCACTGTCTATCCGATATTGGCTATGCACTTCGGGTGACTCCACGGCTGTCGCTACCGATCAGGCTGGAGTCGGTATAATCCTCAGCGTGGTGGCCGCAGCTGCATTGGTAGATTGGATTCCTGTTAACAGTGGACTTTATGTCGTCCGCTTGCTAGGTTCTGTTAGGGCCAGTCTTGGACGCAAAACCATCGGAAGTCTTTTCATTGTGTCTGCTTACGTCCCAACTGACTGCAGTGACGCTGGTGTCAAGGATGCTTCTTATTCGGGTCTGGCCGTTCTCCTTTGGTCGACACATGATTCTGATATGGTCGTCCTGGCTGGAGATGTGAACGCTCAGGTCGGCCGCCTTGGTGAGGCTGAGTCTCGTTTAGGTCATAGGTTACGGATAGCACCACATCGCTCGGATAATGGCGGGTGATTGTTGCAACCGTGCACTGAGTGCAGGCTATTTTTAGCCAGCAATAGTTTCACGCATCGTGTGCTTCATTTCTTTGTTCGGTGCCCGCCTTCTCTGAGTCGGGCCCGGTCTCGTATAGACCACACAGCTGTTGTTTGTAGGTGGCGGAGTTCGATTCAGGGCTGTAGTTCTTATTGAAGCACATAAAT
>QNGE01010054.1:0-11179 GCA_008508345.1 Paragonimus westermani
AAGGAGCCTGATGGTAAAGAATGTGTGTAAATATTGAGCAAAAGTAGAGGGATGTCTCCCCCTCCCTGTTTTAAAGCAACAAGGTGAATACCATCAGGACCAGGTATATGATAAGGTTTGATACTAGCTAACTGTGAGCGTATGAGCCCTGCGTCAACAGGGACATGGCTTAGGAAATTACTTGTATTTACAGGGAGAGGTGGAGGCACTATGTGTCCTTCAATGTTGAAGGAAGCAGCAAAATATGAGTTAAAGACTTCACAGGTTGTAACAGGATCATTTACAGTGGCTTTGTTCTGTAGTGTCACTACTAAGATGACAGGGTCTCTCACATAGTTTTTGCGTCGCATCAACTGCAACAGCTGTGGGCTCTTATCTTTGCCGTTAAGCGCACGTTTTTCTTCACTTATGTCGAGCATTTTGGTTCTCTATTTAATAGCACTGAACATATTACGCATTTGCGTGATAAGAGAAAAGTCGTGTGTTTTCCACTAACGTGAGTTAAGGGTTTCGAGCTTATCTTGCTCATTTGAGGTGAGAATTATGTCGTTAATGTACACATTACGGTGTTTTGATCTTTGTGGAGCCAAGATATTTATTCAAGACCTGAAGTGTTCATTAAATACTTCGGTTGCGATACTAAGATCGGAGGTCAGAAAAAATGTGTTCCACTTCAGAGATCCCAGCAGTGTGGTGAACACGTTCTAGTCGACGAATTTAGTTTGGCGGTAATGTATGACGGTCGACCCTTTCGCAGCTTTTGGACCGAACGAGAAGTTGAATATGTTGTGATCAGTTTCTGGAAATTGTCCCAACACTGACACAGTAACAGAAGAGATGCCCGTGGTGAATGGGAGATCCAAAATGTGGTTTTGTCTAGTAAGCGCCGAAACATGTTGGCGCCATCCGTTCATCCGGACACATGCAAGGAACTCAGCTTGATTTGCAGGGGCTGTGAAAGAGGTCCAGAAGGTATTAGGCATGTTGGAGTCTCCGCCAATTATTTCGTAGCGTGAAGGTAAGATTGATATATAGTTCAGTCCATTGATGAGGTTCTTCATGTTGTCATGAGTGGCGTGGTTTGTAGACATATCCTAGGAGTAATCCACAGGATCCAGTCGACGCTAACAGGCACAAAGAGTCATCTATCGTACCAAGACATGGTTCATCGAGTATGGTTGCAGAAAATTGCTCCCCTAGGTAAATCAAACACTCAATCTCGTCTTACACCACGATTTCTGCGTAACATGTGTGTGATTAGAATAATATAAGGAGTATATAAGAACATGAAGGATCTAAGGATATGCATCTTATTGATTAGCGGACGTGCATTAAAATGCAATAAACCTAGTGCACTTTTCTTGTTCGGCATCATTTTTGGATCTTTAGAAATGTTTAAAACAGAAATGTTATTGTGACACAACGACTCCGTTAACATCGCTTGGTCTGACCATTAGAGGATGATTGGGTGTCACCTGCATTTGGGTCCACGACAGAAAGTGTTGGAAAAGAGCCATTTAGGTATGGTTGGGTAGTGGAACTTTGGGGGACGGAGTTAGTAGGGGAGGTTCGAAAGGTATGTGTCCCGCTAAAAAAGGGGTGGACCGAGGTGGATTGGTCATGCCTACCTGCACGTTGCCAACGAAAAAATCGCAAGTTGCGTTTAGGTGAGCATTTGAGGTGTGGGGGCTATCCGTATTAAAAGGGGTGTTGGACGTAAGGTAAAAAACTTCAGGGGGCTCTGATTTAGCCTTACACGAATGGATGTGTCACGCAAGAGACCGCTATTACTAGGAAGAGGCATGGAATTGAGGGTTGGTAAAAGATGCATCTTTTTATTCCCTGGGTACAAATTTGCGTTTTCTTGCCTGTTTATTTCTTTGATAGACCCAGGAGGAAACCTCGGACAATCCGTAGGGCAGTGATTTGCAGAGGGTTTATTATCACGGATACCTCACTGGTGGTCGGCTTGTGGTCTTCTACGAGATTGCTTCAAAGCTGAGACACCCATGTGTCTTTGACTAGTAGACTGCCGACGTTCTGCCTCAGTTAAGCCAGTTTCCGCGCAGATAGGTTGTGGTCCAGACGCTCCATCGTTTTCAATATGGGCACAGTCATTTGCATATTCTCTTTTGCCGGTTGGTTTCTCGACCGAGGTCCCCTCTACACTCGGCACCCTTTCGGAACTGTCAAGATCTACTGTTATGTCCATCAGGTCAGCAAATATGTTCTGTTTGATGGCGTTACCACTGTCGGTATGATCTTTGGTACATTCGGGCGTAGTGCAACAAGGCGAAGCTGCGCGATCTTCGGAACCCAGTTTATCATCCTTGGATATCGCTGTGCCCTCTTTCGATGCGTCCTGGATCACATGCTTAAAGACAGAGGTCCTTCCCAGTAAGAGTTTTGACATTCCTTTTCAAGAAGCGTTCTATCCTCCACAATGTTTAACAATTCAAGTGAGATTTTGGACGTAATAAGGTCCTGATGCTGCATGAAATGTTTTGCAATCGCTTCGCTGGGGAAGTTGAGCAACAGCTTGCAGCAGAACCTTTGTGTTTTCTTACGAAGACGGATGCAGGTGTATGATGTTGGGTCTATTTTAGTAACCTTCGAGAGTATCTTTTTAATGCTTTCTAGGTGCAGCTTGTCTGGCACACTGAATACCATGGTGTTGTTTGAACAACGCATCTGTCTCGTGATTTCTGTTACCAATGTGTTGCTGAACATGCTTGCGCTCCGAATGTTATCCATCTTGGGACTTTCGGGCACTCTGAACATGTAAGATAGAGAGACAAGATTCTCATTTAAGGAATCAAGTGCAGTATAGCTTGCCCTTAATTCTTGGAGATTTGCTTCCAGCTAAGATATCTTGCCAAATAAATCCTCTAGTACATTACCTACACCCAGCAAACAAACCGGAGTCGGTCCGAAGTTCGCTCTCGTCTGGCCACGTGTCATGCCGGAGTTGGCCTGCACCACACACTGGAGTCGTATCGACTCGGCCAAAAAATTGTGAGCCCCCTTTCTCTACATTACATTACGTCAAACGAAATCGACAACGATTTTCGTGCTTCCCAAACCAGCTTGCGCCTACCAGCCTAACGAATAAACCCTGTGCTTTAGCGGACTGAACCCTTTTATTTTCCGCACAAACCACGCCAAATTGAGAACGCGTGTCAGTCACTGTTGCGTCGCAACGACAGAAAGAACAACAATTTAGGAAATATGTTGCGTACATGATAGCTGAAGCTTTCTTGCCTTCACTCTTCCAGGTCCACTGATTCCTTTGCATACCGACTGGCTGGAGCAACCTGATAAGAGGACAGTACGAGATGACATGGTGCATTACCTGTTAAATCGTATCTCTCATCACTCTGCGCGCCGTGCGACCCAAATTCCGACCTTTGGCCCTCTGAAACCACCTTTTAATAAAGTGGTGGATATCGCTCTCCAACTACAAGGAGGAATTGTGTTTGTCACGGACGGCACCTAGGGACATGATGGACAATGGTAACGATGCTTACAAACTATGGCTTCGCACAATGGGGTACCCATTAAACGAGCTTTGTTATTGATGCCCAGCCAGTTGACTCTACCGTTAACTTTTTTTCCGAACACGAAACCGCACAGTTTGCGCACGCATTCGGCCACCGTTCGACAGCGATAGATTTTCGATAATATGCGGTCTGAAAAGGTGGTGTAAGAGAGAGGACATCTAGCCGTTTGTTCCAAATATTGCGTGGACTGGAGCTGCTGTTGAGAATCTTCCAACCCCTCACGATCAATCAACGGGAATGCACTGCTGATGGTTTGGCAAATGAGGTCTTCCTTCAGTAAGGCACTTGTGGAAGCGATTAGGGGCTGCTGAAAAAGACGACCATATGTTGTTTAACGTTGCTTCCATGCGTAACATGCGGTCGTCCATAAGCAACATGGTTTCTTTAAGATGCATCATTTGATTTTCGAATCGATGCATTCTTCGGTCGACACAGCTCTTGAAGTCTCCGTTTGAGGACTCATCATACGTACATAGTGTTGAGGGGAATGGAAGGGGCGGAATGTTCCTACAAAAATGATTACCACCCCAAATGATATCATACTAACTCTTTTTCCGGTTGATCAACATCGGCATGTAACATAGTGCTGAGATAACATGAAGCCATACAGAAATGTGGCCTACCTGTTGACTACGTTAAACTGTTTCATGAGGAGTGTTAGAACAATTTGCTGACATGTATTACTGGAGGAGGCGCGCTTTGTGGAACATCACTCTCAGAGGACGACAAGATGCGTCTGCGTCTGAAGGTAAATGAAAGCAAACAAGACACTCACTTGTTTCTCTCCTTGTATGTTGGCAAAGCTACGTATGTGGCATCACGTTCAGCCCTCCGGTCGTATAATCGTGCTTCCTGATGGTTTTCTTCGACCACGGCTAAACGACGTAATAGAACTTACCGGTGTCCTCCAAAATGCGGACTTCATGTAACTCAAAGTTACCCACAGGGGGCAATGTGTGGGTTTGTAAAAATTTCATTGCAAATAACACACTGAATGTCCATATGAATGGTTAAATGAAGATCATCCAACATCACACCAGCACTGTGTATCGCTAGCATTTCGGACACAAAGGGCCGCAGATGTTCATTGACGGAATCAGGGCATCCACAACCGCGATAAGAACCAGTGCTGAATGGGGTGCTTGTAAATGGATGCACAATGCGACCCAGTATGTGCCACAAATCAGCACCGGGATAGTCAAACAATGGTACCCCGTCTATATTTACTTGCATGGTTATATGGCCACCGCTATTGAAGCGGTGACGGTGACAAACGCTCCGCAGGCATGTCGGCATCCCTATGCGTACATAACATTCACTGGTGAGCAACGTCTTGTGTACACTGTGAGGAATTCTGCGGAGTGTGCGCGGACCTAGCGACAAATCAGGAACGAAGGACTTCAGTAAATTTAACAGTAATTTCAAGTCAGTGGATGTAACCGATTTTGAGTAGATCGCAAACGATCGGATGGCGTTGGAACTACTAGGTATTACGGGTGAGGGAGTGACTGCAACGGCGATGAGTGTAGAAAAGATGAACCTACCACTGGAAGTGGGATTTTCGACAGCGCTCAGTCCAGTACCTGATGTGGTGCTCAGGGCACCAGGTGCGACATCTGTACCACTTGCAGTAGATTTGTTAGATACTTCTGCGGCACAACACGGAGAAGATATGTAATGTTTAACCTGCAGGCTTCACTAAGGTTATCGGCCGTATGCCGTCCTCTTCAACCCAACACGATGCATGCTTTTCGTCCAACGCGCCAAACTTATTCCTTTCACGTTTGATACGCCTGTTACTAGTCCATCTGCAAAACCATCCTTTCACTCCACTCATTTTACTCGTGACAACTGGTGGAAACAATCTCCGCGGTTTCCGTGTTATACTTGTGAGTGAATGAACGCTAATAAACCTACTTTAACCAAACGGAAAACATGAAATACAAATAACACGTTCACAAAGCTTTCAACATAACCACTAGTGACAGCAGACCGCAACAGACTGAACACAACCGCACTCAACGCACATGGAATAAATGTAACTGCAAACGCCCGTCCGTCGGAGACATCCATTAAAAGAAACGTGCACAGAATGGCAGTAATCTAGAATCCATGATAGTGGAGTGGTTTCAACAGGACAATGTGCTTGAGATTTTTTTAAAATGCGTTAAACAACCGCAATGAGTATGGCGATCATGGTTCTTTGTCCCATTCCGATTGGTTCAGTGTGTTGCCAACTGCTGGCCAAACGTTGGCCAACACCTCGGAGTGGGTCATGTGTTTTCTGGATGGGAATAGAACAGTTTTCAGTCTGAGAGGTGGGAACCGCCAGGTTATCTTCACCCCCTTTGACGGCAGTATCTTTGGAAGAATCTGCATGAGTTCTGGACCTAGAGCCTCTGTCTTTAGGATAATCAACATCGACTAAGAGCTTGATATTGTGGATTTGGCACCGGCGGATCTTGTATGACGAGCGATTTTGGTCACGATGGTTCGTGAATATAAACATATTTTCAGATAGGCGTGGACGCAAGTGAAATGTGACCAGATTGTATAGAGCAATAGTACCATCGATACCAATTATATGAAAAATTCCAGTTCAACATTCACGCAGTAATTACTTGCCCTTTTCAAAACGCGCGGGCTTATGCGGTTAGTAAGTATCTGTTTGGGATACCATTCAAAATTGTGTCGGATCATGAAGCACTGAAATTCATCTATAATCCTGACAAGTCATTGGCACGTTCATCCGCAGCCATGGTTCGACGACGGAGCATAGCTCTCAGTGCATATGACTACACTATGGTGCACAAATCAGCCAACCAAACCAAACATGTGGACTACTCGTCACTTGTTCCATGTACACCTGAGCAAACTTCCAGTAATGACTGCCTTCTAATCCAGCCTCTGCCGGTTAACCGAACAGAGTTGATCCGCGATACTCAACGTTACTTGTCACCCGTTCTCAGTGACCTACGAGGTGGTTGGAGCCCACAAGTCAGACGGAAATTCCCTACATTTTATGTGAATCGGGAGGAATTATCACTCACTCCAGATGGATTAGTGTGCTTGAATGAAAGAATTGTTATTTCTCCAACTCTTCGTAGAGCTGTTCTGGACGATCTACATTCCGGACATCTTGGAGTTGAAAAGGTGAAGTCTCTGGCCAGATTAACGTGCTGGTGGCCAGAGATTGATGCTGATATTTGTCGTCTGGCTAAAAGTTGTTCATCCTGCCATCACATATTCCACAATTCACCGTCTAAATGGACTCCATGGCCAATATCAACTGAGGCCTGGCAACGGGTTCATGCGGATTACTGTGGTCCTTTTCTTGACAAGCATTATGCGCTAGCAGTGATCGATTACTATTCGTAGTGGCCGGGAAAGGTATTCACCACAACGCCTACTGCAGAATTCACCATGTGTGCACTCAGAACAGTATTCAGCAGCGAAGGTATCCCTCTTGTGTTAGTAACTGACAATATTACCCATTTAACTATCAATCTTCTAACTACTTGGCTGAGCGGCATTGGATGCAAGCATCTGTTTACTCCTTCTCGACATCCATGCTCCAATGGTCAGGCTGAAAATGTTGTTAAAACACTCAGAAGTGCTATAGCCTCTCTTCAGTGTACTATATTCGAAGACTTTGAAAAAGGTGTTGGTAACCTTTTGCTACAATATCGCAATGCCTGTCATTCCACTACACATGAAAGTCCCGAGAAACTTTTTAAAGGATGGTCTTTGAGGTCAAACTTTATGTGTATTCAATCCTCGAAGTTACCTTTCATCGTGGTATTGACTTAAGACCGTCATCTGGTTTACTTCTAAAGAATCTTGGCACAAGCTTATACCGAATTCTAGATGTCCATGATTTACTTGAACATAATCGACACGTGGATAAGATACGTTTTGATGATACAAGTCAGTTTGTTCCAAATTTTGGTGTGAATTCAGGTAGTGATGAGTCTGTTCAAAATTCGAATTGGAACCAAGAAATTACTAGCATCATTTGTAGGTCTTCGAGGCTGCAAATGAAACCCAGAAAGGATTTCAAGAACCCACAGTTCCATTCAACGTGTGGTGGATGTGATGATTGTCATTGAACATACACTTTCACGTTAATTATTGAGGTTTAGGTTGTACACTTTTGATAAGGCGCGTAATTCTAATACAATCGTTTGATTGTTGTTCATTCGTTGTGTTCTGCTCATTTCGGGTATACGGGATACTGTCTCGCTTTAAGTTCTATCTGTTCAAAAAATATCACAATATCCTTATTTAAATTTGCACTTTACCTTTTTGCTCTACAGTGACCGGTTTGTTGGAACTGATCCAACAAAATAAAACCCTGTCAGTTATCACTATCGACAATCGATTGACAATGAAAAGCCAAGTCTCAGCGCGTTGACTTCGTATATTATTACCGACCCTGGAAAATAGAGAGTACAGAGTGACACGTCAAGCTAGCGAGGTACGGAGCGAGTTGTAAGTTTAGTTCCGGGCCGGATGTTACAAAATGGGTAGCTTGACCAAAACAAAGTAGGTACAAGACCAAAATCATAGGAAATGTACAGATAAATGCGACTCTCAAAATATCATTTATTATAGTCGCAACAGGTTGTATTTGACAGTGTTCAAGTAAATGATTGGTCTTGGACTTTGGAAGTTCGTTAAATTCAGTATCGGGTTTTGTTGTTATCTTCTCCTTCTCAGATTATACTACCTTTCGTAACTTGAAGACTTTCTGGATCGGAATAGGTTGAACGGTTAACTGGGAATTTAACAAACGCCCGCTGCATCACATGCGCAACCATTTGAGAACCAGCATATCGGGAGACGTTGCGAACATACTAAGCGTGACTAAACAAACCAGTGGACGTCTAGGAGTGATGTTTTATACGGCGCCTACAAATGAATCGAGGATATACCCATCCTCTTAACCAATTTGTTCAACTTATCACTTTCATCCATCACCATCCTTCCTCAGTGGGAAACCTCGATCGCTTTGCTTCGTGACAGGAGTGGCCCAAAGCAGGACGTTAGTAACTATCGTCCCATCAACCACACGTCAATCTGCTCGTGTATGTTTGGAATGATAATGAAGGTGCACATAGCCGAGTTCTTAGGGACACAAAACCTTAAAACACTTCACAGCTGGGATTCTCAAACAACACATCGACGTCTGTCGAGGTAGGAAATGGGGTAATTAGACTCTTAAACACAAAATGCTTTTCATCGTGTGCCTCATAAACGCCTCTTGATGACACTAGCATCTTTTGACATACAAGATCTCTCGTATAGCTGGTTGTCGTCATACATTGAAGGGTGCACTCAGACACTCAAAATAGGGGAGCACTGCTCAACACCAAACCCCGTGACCAGTAGGGTGGTTAAAGGAAGCGTCCTGGGACCGTTGCTCTTCTTAATGTATACAAATGACTTATGCGACGTTATCAGACATGGCAAGCCCCTTCTATTTGCTGACGATATCGCAAACGTTTACACATCCCGCCAGGGCAGTAACATCAATTTCTGGCTACAAAATATACGACAGGACCTAGCGTCATCGTGATTGTGGTGCAGAACATGGCTGACATCCTCAGCGAACAAGTCGAACATCATCACTTATGGCTCTAAATTACCCCGTGGCTCCGTCTCACTAGATGGTTGTAATACTGACAGAACCACTTCGGTCAGAGATTCAGGAAAACGGTACTCAAACCCCTTTAATTGCTCCAAACAAGTATTCTTGCAGGTAACAAAAACTGAAAGAACAATAGACCATAACAAAAAACGTCCAGTCTACCGGCTGCGTAGCTGACGCTCTACAAAATTTGCTCGGCCTCAACTCGAGTATTGCACTTTTATTTACTTCCATCTACGCAAGTCTTGTGGGCTTGTGTTAGAAAACCTTCAACGATCGTTTACCAAAAGCTTATTGGGATATTCTTATTCGCTCGCCTACAGACAAAGCTGTGAAAAACTTGGTATTGATCCACTTTGGTTACGTAGGCTTTAGTTGAACCTGACACTTCTGTGTAAAACCATACAGTTCGACGCCATCACCACTGCGGTTACCGTCCACTTACAACACAGCCCTCCATATAGCATAAGAAATAAGGGCTCCACATTGCCAATCCTGCTATCCCGAAAAAAGGTACGCACAAACTTCTCCATTGTGAAGTATTCCTACATCTGAAATAAACTTCCGAATGAGGTCAGAGCCAGTAACAACATTCAGCGTTTCAATAAGGGTTTTGGCAGCTATCATACGTTATCAAACACAATGTCTATCCTCGAACTCTGTACCCCTTGATGACCTTTTTGAGTGTGGTTTGACAAACATTTGGCCGTGAGGTGCGTATTACGTAGATAACCACCCCGCTGCATAACTCCCCTCGAAAACAGCCTGCTTGAAACGGTTTGTTATATGATTTACTCACACGACCATTTAGCACTTGGCCTACTGCGAGCTCACCAAACCGTTTGCAACTCAACATTATTTTAATGATATGCGTTTGCTCATGTACACACATTGCTAGGAAATGCGAAATGGGCGCTTAATAATAAGTCCAGCAGAACGGCGTCATGTGAGCTTTAGTTATCACACGCACATTTCATGCGACCTTCCAAACCGTCGACTCAATTCTCCGTTTGTCAGAATAAATCCCGAGTGTGTAGCAAAATGCCACAACAAACAGTAGACAGGTATATATACTCCAATCATCATAACAAACAATAATATCGCATGAATTCTTTGTCAAGAAGTTCCGCGCACACATTGTTTGTCAGCAAATGTTATAACCCCACATTTTCTCACCTAACGTGTGGAATTAAATTCTTTTTCCGATCCCCATGGATATCAGTTGTGCGAGGAAACTTTTCTACGACGAAGTGATGCACAGAACTTCGTTTTGGCTGAACGGTTCACGAGATGTTCAACTTTTTGACGTTTTCGAGCAACCGACGAAATCCAGCGTCGAAGTATGCTCTATCGCTTGCTGGATTTTGGGATTTTCAGCCCTGCTTCGCCAAAGTTGACCTATCACAACATTTTCCAAGCGCCAGTTTTATCCTCTAATGGCGAAACAACCCAATGGTGCATGTGGACGTTCTCTCCAGAGTGACCTTGAACTAATTAAAAAATTGTCCATCCCACAACCTTGTAAAACGTAAATCAGCGTAACATCCCATTTTTTGGAACTAAATCTGGGAAGCGAGTGAACTATCTTCTTCTATGTTGCGTGCGTCAAAGTTCCATAAACTGCAGTCATTCGCTTCTTGACCACGTTCTTCTTGACGGCAGGCTTCACGTTTGTGCTGCTGGTCAATAATTCTTTTTTGAATCGTTTCTAATTGTCTGCAGTGATCGCGCATAACCCTGCGCTCTTCTCACCCTTGTGTCGAGAAATATACACTAATTTTCTATTCATTTATATTCTATCTATTTTTCTGCGTGCCCTCGTCTTGCAAAACCTTGTAGCCTTTCCTCCGCATGAGAAAACATTCCGGCGTAGCATTTCTCGATAAACTAAAACTGTCTGCAATGCACAGACGAGGCTCGGTTGTCATTGTGAAGCTGTCCCCCATTGTTTGAAGTAAGGCACATCAGA